>CAUYRH010129245.1:0-11976 GCA_963574655.1 Perodicticus potto
CCTACCTCTCACTACTCACAAAAATTAATTCAAGATGAATAAAAAACTTAGACTTGGGGGAAAAACTCTGTTCAATAAATTGTGCTGGGAGAACTGGATAGCCACATGTAAAAAACTGAAGCTGAACACGTACTGCTCATCACTTCCAAAAATTAATTCATGACTATTTTGACTATTTTTCAAAGATTCCATTCCTTTCACAGTAGCGCCAAAGAAGTTGAAATATTTGGGAGTCTACCTAACGAAGGAAGTGAAAGATCTCTATAAAGAGAACTATGTTTGTTTGATTTTAAATTTAAATCTTTTATCCAGCCAGAGTCAATTTTGTCAGTGGTGAGAGGTGCCAGTCTAGTTTCAGTCTTCTACCAGTTTTCCCAGCACTATTTACTAAATAGGAATTCTTTTCCCCAGTGTATGCTTTTGTTTGGTTTATTAAAGATCAGGTGGCTATATGTGGCTAGGTTCATCTCTAAGTTCTCTACTGTATTCCATAAATCTTTATCTCTATTTCTGTGCCAGAACCATGCTGTTTTGATCACTGTAGCCTTCTAGTATAACCTGCAGTCTGGTAATGTGATGCCCCTAGATTTATTTTTTTATTTCTTAAAATTTCATTGACAAATTGTTTTTTTTTTCTGTGGTTCCATATAAAATGAAGAACTATTTTCTCAAGTTATTCAGAGTATGACATTGTTGCTTTGATGGGGACTGCATTAGGTACTATACTGATCTTTGTTCTCTTCTTTCCTCTTCCTCATACTGGCAATTTGTCTCAGTGGGGATAGTGAGCACCCCTTTTGTTCAACACCCAAGTTCATCTTCTTAAAATTCACTTCAGTCTAATTTTTGTCCTTCTGGAGCTTCTGACATAAGCTGCCTCTAGTTAGCCATCTTACCTCCTTGTCCCCCAGATATGCTTATAGTAGAGCCAAAAGTTACTCTCAGACTGATAGGCTGATAGGCTGGTAGATGCCCTAACCTTTTTAGTAAGAAGACCTGTCACTGCCATGAGTCATAGAATTCAAGTATATTCTACCAGTAAGTAGACTCCACTGGGCTATCTCTTTAATGCCTACTTATATATAGATAAAATACTTTAAGGTGAGTGTGGCCATTTACAAAATACTTTGCTGCATAATTTTTATTCAACTCAGGAAAGGAAAATTTCAATAGCCCCATAAAATCACCCAGGAACCCTATAACATACATTTTTAAGGCTGTGTCTCTCCACCTCCATTGGGAGAATTTTTCTCATATTCATTTAATTTTCTACATGGGACCAGGAATGGGCTATCCACGAACAAGGGAAAGAATAGAGGTATAAGATGAGGGGATATATTAAAAAAAAGAAAAAAAAAAAAAAGGATTGGGCCTAAGAACAGGTCCCTTGCCATTCTAGTTAGAGTTCTGTAATAGCCTAGCAATCATCTATATCTATCATCTCTATATTCTGATACCTCATAATTTATTAATGTCCCTCATAATCCAGACAGTAAAAATACCCTTCGGAGTACCATTGTTTGAGATAGCTCCCTGAGGTATCTTCTCCAGCACTTAGCTCAAGCCAGTCCTGGCTGATGCCCAAAGCCATGCATATGGCATTCTTGGGCCCTGTGCTCACTGAAGTCTGCACAGGAAACACACATTGCATGTGCAATTCCAAGCCCACATTCAATGAACAGCAACTGTCAGTTCTGCAGGATTTTTCCTAATTCTAGCTTCCCAATCCAAAGTAGAGAAGAACATTACGGGACCAAGCTTCTAGAAGTTCACCTGCTGATGGGAAAAACAAGTCCTAGAGAGGGCAATGATGAGTGCTTTCTTTTCTGGTGATCCTGGCTTTCTTAAGTTTCTTAGCTATCTTCTCATCTACTGGTAGAGCCAAGTGTTAGAACAAATGTTTTCTGCTACTACAACATCTATTTACCATTTCTGTGTAGGATCTGGCTCACTTGCAATATCTAGCATCCAATATGGCAGCTACTAGACATGGCTATTTACATTTGAATATAAATTAATTAAAACTTTAGTTCCTCAGTCATACTAGAAAAATTCCAAGTGCTCAGTAATCATATGTGGCTAGTGGTTACTAAATTAGAGAGAGTAGACACAGAATATTTTCTTTTTTCTTTCTTTTTTTTTTTTTTTTGAGATGAAGTTTCACTATGTCACCCTTGGTAGAGTGCTGTGGCATCACAGCTCACAGCAACCTCAAACTCTTGGGCTTAAGCGATTCTCTTGCCTCAGTCTCCCAAGTAGGTGGGACTACAGGCACCCACCACAATGCCTGGCTATTTTTTGGTTGCAGTTGTCATTGTTGTTTAGCAGGCCCGGGCTGGGCTCGAACCCACCACCTTCAGTGTATGTGGCTGGCGCCCTACTCATTTGAGCTATGGGTGCTGAGCCATACACAGAATATTTTCATTATCACAGTAAATTCTACTAGACAGCACTGTTTTGTTTTGTTTTTTTACAGACAGAGTCTTACTTTGTCGCCCTCGTTTGACTGCAGTGGCATCGTAACTCACAGCAACCTCATACTCCTGGGCTCAAGCAATTCCCTTGCCTCAGTCTCCAAAGTAGATGGGACTAAAGGCACCTGCCATAAGGCCAGCTATTTTTAGAGACGGGGTCTGGTTCTTGCTCAGGCTGGTCTCGAACTCAGGTGATCCACTCGCCTCGGCCTCCCAGAGTGCTGTGATTACAGGCATGAGCCACCGTACCCAGCCCTTAGACAGCACTGTTATTCTTACTCTCTAATTATCTAGTCACTTTTTCTATGTTTTGTGGCCTAGCCTACCATTTTATTTATTTTATTGGTCTCAAGTATGGAGGGTTGTTGTCATCATATCCTCAATTCATTGGAGATCCAAGAAAAGCTTCTCTCTTGCCATTATTCATTTATCCTTACTTACTTCTATATTCTTCAATAGGTAACCATTTTAATTTGGTAAATGGTAAATGTATATTTTATTCATAGGTGTTCATTTAAATACTATATTACATGTGTATATTTAAAAACATTTTTGTTGTTGCAGTTTGGCCAGGGATGGGATCGAACCCACCACCCTCGGTATATGGGGCCAGTGCCCTACCCACTGAGTCATAGGCACCACCCAACATTTTTAAATTTTATGTAAATTATATGATATATATATATATATATATATATACATATATATCATTCTTTTAATTTTTTTTATATTGTCATCTCTCCATTTTTTTTTTTTTTTGAGACACAGTCTCACTTTGTTTCCTTTAGCAGAGTGCCATGATGTCAGAGCTCACAGCAACCTCAAACTCTTGGGCTCAAGTGATTCTCTTGCCTCAGCCTCCCAAGTAGCCGGGACTATAGGCACCACCACAATGCCTGGCTATGTTTAGAGACAAGGTCTTTCTCTGGCTCAGACTGGTCTGGAACCCGTGAGCTCAAGGCAATCCACCCGCCTTGGCCTTCCAGAGTGCTAGGATCACAGGCCTGAGCCACCGCGCCTGGCCACAATTCTTTTAATTTTTTTTTTTTTGTAGAGACAGAGTCTCACTTTATCGCTCTTGGTAGAGTGCTGCAGCGTCACACAGCTCACAGCAACCTCCAACTCCTGGGCTTACGTGATTCTCTTGCCTCAACCTCCCAAGTAGCTGGGACTACAGGCACTCGCCACATTGCCCGGCTATTTTTCTGTTTTGCAATTCAACCGAGGCCAGCTTTGAACCTGCCACCTTTGGTATATGGGGCCGGTGCCCCACTCGATGTTCCACAGGCGCTGCCCCAATTCTTTTAATTTTTATTCCTAACCATGGGAATAGGACTTATTCATATTTAGGACTCATTCACATTTCTATGTATGTATCTAATTTGTCGCTTTCATCTGCTGCATAATGTTCTAAGGTATATACCCAACACATTTTACCTATTTTCTTTCATTATAATAGATACTCAAGATGCCTGGCCTAGGACTTTACAGAATGCTTTTCTGAAGTTTCTGGCTTCACAGAAAATCTTCCAAGAAAATCATAGTCAAAAGTACTCATTATTTGGGTGTGTGACCTCACTTTGAATTGTGGATATCTT
Source organism: Perodicticus potto (assembly GCA_963574655.1). NCBI lineage: Eukaryota > Metazoa > Chordata > Mammalia > Primates > Lorisidae > Perodicticus > Perodicticus potto. The sequence continues at coordinate 4,073 of CAUYRH010129245.1, forward strand.
AACTCCCTGGGATATAGACTCTTATCCTATCCTTCAATATTCTTACTGGTATTACTCTTTGCCCATTATTGATCATTGTTCATTTTTTGCTTGGCTCTGGTCCTATACTAGATTTCTTCCTTATTCTTAATTCCAAATAAAGGTTTTTCATTGGCCTTTGGTTTTAATTATCTGGACTCAGGTTATTATCTCATAAAGTTCCTTATTTCTTTTGTGTATTTCTGACTTCTCCTACATCTTCTTTGCTTTGCTGTCACTCAAGATTCAATCTGACAGGTAGTTTCCTGGCTAAAGATTTCCCTGAGCAATGGGGTTAAGAACCTAATGGAGACAGAGTTTCTATACTGACAGCCAGAGACGTCCAGGCTTGATGGAAAGTTTCATGTTCTCTGTTAGCTTGACACATCAGGGAAATAACCTTTTAATTCAGTGTAGCATATTTCATTTATTGTAGTGATATCTAGTTTGAAGGTGTTCCGAAAAACATCCCCAGAGAGATTTAATATTTCAAAAACACCCTGAATTTGAACTTAATTCAACTACTCCAGAAGACTAAAACAAAGGAACATGTTAGGCATTTCATATGCTAGACACTGTTAGACCAGATAATGTCATGCCAAATTAGAATGTTTGTTTCCTGCGGGAGAGAAGGATGGGTGGGAAGGAGTTGTAGGTATGTGTTTTAATTAAAATCATCTATTAGTGCTAATTCTCTAACATTAAAAATTAACAGGGGACACATGATATCATTAAGATGACAGAAACAAAATGAATCTATATTCCAATTAACTTTGATAAGTGGTATAGACAAATTAGAACTAATTTAGAGGAAAAAGTTTAGAATAAGAGGCTGCAAAGCTCAGGGTAGAAAATTCAAGAAATGTGCTTTCTGTTTTCAAATACTTTAAGAGCTATCACAAAAGAGTGAAACTAAACTTCTTTAGTTAGACTACAATGGAAAGTAACTTGAGGGAGGAAGACTGCAGCTCAACATACAGATCAGCAGAAATGTCCAAAGATGAAATGGGTGCTGGAGGAGGAGCATAGGGAAAAAAGTGAGCTCCCTGTCACTGGAAATACTCAAGCAAGTCTGGACAAAAATTTGGCAATATCATAGAACAGACTTAAACATTGGATAGAGAAGCTGGACTAGATGACTTTAACTTTATGTGACAAGAGAATCAGATGTGCAAATCTAAAACCAATTCAAGAGGCTCTTAAAAATACATGAAAGAAAATAAAGCAAAGATAATAAAATTGGGTTTCCCTCAAGCTACCCAAACATTGTGAAAAAGAGAGTAACAGAAGATATACCCACATTCTCATATCAGGTTTAGCCTTGGATATGGGCTCATAGCAACAAGAACCATGGCCTTCCCGTGGACCCAAGCCATTCTAGGGCACATTTTTATAAAGGATAGAGAAATTATGTCAGGAACAAGGAGTTTTGGGGACTGGAGGAATGATGTAAGTTTAAAAAAAATCTTAAAGAACCAATCTATAGTTTTTTCTCAGCCAAAGTCATGACAGTATTTCCAAAACAACTGAGATCCATGTAAATCGGGCTAGGTAGATGAGGGCTCATACTTTTAGCACCTTGGCACCACCTTTCTCCCATCCAAAAAAAAGTGTTTTCTCTAGCAGGGCTCTGCCACATTTCTCCAGAGCTCTGTACAGAGTTGAAAAGCTGGATGAAATCACACTCTACTTGGCTGGATTTTATTCCCTGCTATATTCTTCAATTTCCCTTCTATACCAGACTTTTTTACAATCAAGGTTTGCAGAAGGCAAAAAACATGCAATGAATCTGCCATATTATCAATTAAGTGCAAACATACTCTGAAAATTAATATTAAAATCAAATTCCAACACTATGAAAAGAAACCAAAAGCTTCCACAGAAACCATGAAGAAATAAAGTCAGGGAGGAAAAGAAAGAAGAACCTGCTTTTAGCCTAGTGATGCAGCCCCAGTCCTGTTACATAACATTGTATCATCTCTTACATCTACATAGTTTATGATTTTATGTTTCAGCACATTTATAATCAAAACGTCTTACAAGGTTGGTCGTATAATTATTATTTAATGGCAATGGCTGCTCTAGGTTTCCAAAACAACAAATGTGCTCTGTCCTGGCCACCAGTTAATCATGACTATTAAAATCTTCAGGTATTAAACCTGTGTGTTGACAGGACAGAGGGAGGTACTTTGTGGCCTAGGGAAGGGCCCCAGCATGAAGGTGGTAGTGGTACTAACGTTAGAATTGGTTGATTTGGAATCCTTGATTTCATAGCCTTATAAATCTGGGCTGTAAAATCAAAAATCCCAAATCAACATTAGGGCTATTGTTCAAAAGTAGTTGCCTGTTACTATTGTATGTCTCCTCTGTGTCTAGTATAGGGCTTACTAGTAAATGTCTATTTAGTTTCTTTTTTGGCTTTTTTCCCTCTATACCTATTTCAGTTACAAAGGCAAGTGATACATGATATTACATAATAATAATAGTGATAATTATGATAATAGATAATATTTAAGTAGAAATATTAAATAAATGTCTATTTAGTTTCTTTTTTGCCTTTTTCCCCTCTATACCTATTTCAGTTCCAAAGGCAAGTGGCACATGATATTACATAATAATAGTAGGGATAATTATAATTATAACTAATATTTAAGTAGTATATATTATCTTCTTTTGGAGCTAGGTAGAAGTGGGGCTGGAGAGAAAAAGAAATTAATCATCATTGAATGAAGTCCATAGGCTGGCTTCTAGTCTCAGTTCCAGAGAATAGCAATGGGATACTAGAGAAATCATTAAAACTTTCTAAGCTCCAGTTTCCTTATCTGTCAAATAATAACAATAGTTCTCTCATAGCATTACTACAACTCATGGTAACCCCATGAGATAACTATTATCATTCATTTTTTGAAATGGGGTCTCACTGTCATTCAGGCTCCAGTGTAGTGGTGTCATCATAACTCACTGCAATTTCAAACTCCTGGGCTTAGCCTCCAGAGTAGTTAGGACTACAGGAGTGCACTACCACACCTGTCTAATTTTTAAACAAATTTTATAGAGTCAGGGTCTTGCTATATTGCCCAGGCCCAGGGTTTTCTCAAACTTCTTACCTCAAGAAATGTTCCTACCTCATCCTCCCAAAGTGCTGAGATTACAGGTGTGAGCCACTACACCCAGCCTTTAGAAAATTATTGGTTTTATATGTTTGTAAAGAAGTACAGCACCTGGCTCATAGTAGGGCCTCAACAGTGGTAGTTTATATCTTCTTCTCTCTCCTTATTCCCAGAGTACTGTTTTAAAAATTTCAGATAGGACACTTTTAAATTGGGAAATGGAATCTCTAAGACCTTGGAGTAATTTAAGGAAGTGGACATAGAAACCAGTGTTCAAAGCAACTAAACAGGGTGGTAAAGGAAAGCTACCTGAATGAGGAAATTTTGTCCTTCCTTCATCTTTCCTGTTGATCTCTAAGACATTTTGTGGTGCCAAAAGCAATAGGAATGGTAAAGTCCTACTTAGTGCCTGCAAAGTATTTGTCAAATGTGCCTTAGGGAGGCTGTAGAACATGGTGCAGTTGAGATCCCCTATGTCTACAGCCTGGATGATTTTACATGGACCTAATATAATCTTGTGTTTCATCCTTCCATCTTCTAGTCACACCTACCATGGCTAGCCTGGAAGATCATAAATTGCCTTTTCCCCACATCCTGACAAACTTATGCTATCAAATCTCAAAACAGCCCAAGGTAGAATCCAGAATCTATTTATGTTTTCACATAGACAGGTAGGAGAGGGCATAGAGGAATCAGTGGTTTCTGTTCCAGAAAGCAAATGACAAAGGCTTCGGCTACCTCTCCCTTCTAGCCTTTCTTTGGGGAAAGAAAAAAAAAAAACCTCAATTTCTACAATACACTACATTTAGTCCTTTACCCAATGACAGCTTCAATCTTGGTTGTTAGCCCACCTAGCTATGCAACAAAGAGAAGTCAAGCTTTGATGTGATATCTCTAGAGTTACCTATTCTTTTCAGACATGAAGGAAACAGGATATTCTAAAAGATATTAGTCACTAATTTTTCATGTAAAGGTTTCTCTCCAAAATTCTCAACAACTTTTTCCTCCTCCTCTTCTTCTTCTTTGAGACAGGGTTTCTCTCTGTGGCTGGGGTAGAGTGCAGTGACATCACCATAGCTCACTATAGCCTCCAAATCCCAAGCTCGAGCACTCTTCTTGCTTCAGCTTTCCCAGGAGCTGGGGACCATAAGTTCTTGCCACCATGTCTGGCCATTTTTTTTAGTTTTTGTAGAGCTGGTATCTTGCTAATTCCTGGGTTCAAGTGATGCTCTCACCGTGGCCTCCCAATGTGCTAGGATTACAAGCATGAACCACTGTGCCTGACCAAAGTCACCACTTTCTTACCTCTTCAAGTATAGCCTATACTCATGTCTTTTAAATCCTTACCCAGTTTATTATTCAGTTTGTAAAAGGTCACTATTTCTTGAAGTGATACCTGGAGGTGTGTGTGTGGTGGGGAGAGGGAATCAAGCAACAATTATACTTTTTAGTCAGAAAAAAAATGAAATTGAATGGTAATAAAGTCCCAGGAGAAAACATAGATTAAAGTCTGCACTTTCTAAATCTGTAAACACAGCTGTTAAAGATAATGTCTTTGCTGTGCATGTATATCTATAAAAATGCTGCCATTAGTATTCAGATATAATGCTGGTAACCTTCCTCATTCCTAAGATATGCACTCAGAAAAAAATTCTTGATCAGTGAGGGTAGGGGTATTCTACACTTGTGATCCATCCATAAGCTCACCTGGTTATACTTTATGTCCACAGTGTGGGAAGGGAAGGAGATTAACATTTATTGAGTGACACTTTACTAAGCAATTTACATATATGTACTTCTTTAACTCAAATAATAGTCTTATGAGATAGTTATTATTATTTTCTTTAATAGATAAGGAAATGGAAGCTCAGAAAAACTTAGGCAACTCTTTCAGGCCCACGTAACGAGCAGGAGGGGAATCAGCATTCAAACCCAGCCCTGAGTTACTCCAAAGCTCATGGTCCTGCCACTCAATCAAAGGCCCCTGAGGTGATTGGACTGAGGACCAAGGTTCAATCTTCGGAGGGGCCATGGAATTGGACTGACTAACCCCAGAACTGTTAGGGCAACCTTAACCTTATTAACATGTACTCTAAACAGTGAACTAGAACTCTTTAAGACATTTCTTGAAAGAATAATAATAATAATAACAGAGGGAGCAGAACAAGATGGCCTACTGGAAGCAGCTTCCAAAAGAGGCTCCTGTCCAAAAGGAAAGATAACCTCCAGAAAATGCCCAATTAAGCTGAAGACTGGGAGCCCAGCTGAGAGAGAGAAATGATAACTGCAGGTCACCTCTGCTGAGGCAAGCTACAACTCCAAGAAATCAAGCTTCAGGTACAAAATTCATCTGAAAGGAAAAGTGTCTGTCCCCTCCCCCAAGAAAGCTGTGGTATTTTTGCTTTTTCATTTCCTTTCTTTTTTCTTTGTTTGCTCCTGCAGGTTTTCAACAGACAAGCAGTGAACTGTGGACCTCTTGTCTCACCCCACAGAAGAGTGCTATGGGACATGGGGTCTGCTTCTTCAGAGCAACCTTGCTGTGACTATGAACACTCTCTTACTAAGCAGAAAAACTGAACTATAGTTTTCCGCACCATTCTGAACTTACAGTACACCCTTCTCCCCTTAACTGATGAACCAGAAGCCTTATGCCTGCTGAGACTGAGGGAGAAGGTTCCTGAGCAGCGCCCCTACCTCCCTGCCTGCTGGACCAAGCGCCCCACCAGCAAAAGACTCTGGGGGACCAGGGTGAGTATCCCACCACCCAGTCAGGGAATCTGCAGGTGACTGTGCGGCCCTGTGCCCAGCTCCTGAAGCCTGCCAGGCTTTTGCAGGTCTGCCACCAGCCAGGAACTCCACCAGTGACTTCATGGCCATGTGCCCCATGACTACCTGGCCCCTGCAGGGCCGCACCAGCCAAGGAATCTCCGGGCGACTGCGCAGACTGTGCCCTGCACCCGGAGGACCTCCACAGGCCAGCCTCCAGCCAGGGACTCCCCTTCCGACTCCACAGCCCCACACCCTGCGCCAGCCAGGCCTCCACAGAACCGCCCCAGGCCAGGTACTCCCCCGGTGAATGTGCAGGCCTGTGCCTAGCACCTGCAGTGTCTCCACAGGCCCACTCCAGGCCAAGGACTCCCCCAACGAGTGTGTGGGCCTACACCCAGCACCTGCAGGGCCTCTGGCCAGGGACTCCACCTGTGACTGCAAGGCCCCATGCCATGCACCTGCCAGGCCTGCAAAGGCTTACCTCCAGCCAGGGATTCTGTGGGTGACTGTGCGGCCCATGTTTTGCACCCTCAGGGCCTCTGCACCACCCCAACATCCAGGGACTCTGCCAGCGACCATGAGGCCCCACACCCCATGCCTGCCTGGCATCAGCACACCTGCCTCTGGCCAGGGACTCCAGGAGCCGCACAACCTGCATCCTTACTCCCGTACCTTCCCTGACTCTTCACAGGCCCTACACGTCTGGCCAGGGACTCTGGAAGCCGCGGGACTGGGGCACTCCCTCCAGGGTCCTCCCTACCTCTGCATGGAGCCCTCCTCCTGGCCAGAGACTGCTTGAGCTGTGGGCTCTCTTTGCCAAGGTCACCATGTGCCTGGTACTCCCAGAACTGTGTGCACCATCTCCTGGCTGCTGGATCTGGGGGTACTACACACCAGAGCTACTCCCGCAGCCAGAACTCCCTGGCTGGGGCATTCCCAGAGGAGCTGCACAGGGTCACTCTCTACAAAGTTGCAGCAACAATAGAGTGATCCCACCCGGGTCTAATCTTGGAGAGACACCTCCCCAACTTTGAGGACGGCCAGAGGCAACAGTTAAAAGCAATAATGAGGTAGAATCAATGGAAAAACTCTGGCAATATGAATAATCAGAGTAGATAAACTCCCCCAAGGACCACAAGGCAGACACAGCCCAAGATCCTATGCATAAAGAAATAGCTGAGAGGTCAGAAATTGAATTCAGAATCTGGATAGCAAATAAGATCAACAGAATGGAAGAAAAGATGGAATTAGAATTTCAAGCAGTGATCCAAAAGATGTCTCAAAAATTCAATGAATTCAAAGACAAAATGACTGAAGATTTTCCCACATGGAGACAAGAAGTTGCAGCCCTCAAAGATCTGAGAAATCCATTAGAATCCCTCAGTAATAGAATGGACCAAGCAGAAGAAAGGATTTCTGACATTGAAGACAAAGCCTTCAAACGCTCCCAAAGCTCCAAAGAGGAAGAGAAATGGAAGGCAAAAACAGATCACTCTCTCAGAGAGCTCTGGGATAATTCAATGAAAACCAATATTTGCCTGATAGGGACCCCTGAAAGCAATGAAGCAGCTTCACAAGACACAGAGTCTCTTGTTCATGAGATTATGAAAGAGTACTTTCCAGACATGCCAAGAGATTCTGAAATTAAGATAGCAGACAGTTTCAGAACTCCAGCATGACTCAACCAGAATAAGACATCCCCCAAAAACATCATAATCAATTTCACTAAAGTTAATATGAAGGAGAAAATTCTGAAATCAGCCAGACGTAAGAAAACCATAACCCACAAAGGGAAGAACATTAGAATAACCGCAGATCTCTCTGCTGAAACCTTTCAAGCTAGAAGAGGACAGTCATTGACTGTTAATATCCTAAAACAAAATAACTTTCAACCCAGGATCCTGTATCCAGCTAAACTGAGTTTCATTTATTATGGAGAAATTAAATACTTTAATGACATCCACATGTTGAAGAAATTTGCCAAAACTAAACTGGCTCTCCAGGATA
>CAUYRH010129252.1:0-13706 GCA_963574655.1 Perodicticus potto
ATGTGGGCTAATCTTACTGGAGTTAGGTGATATCTCAGAGTCCTTTTGATTTGCATTTCCCTGATGATTAAGGATGGTGAGCATTTTCTCATGTATCTGTAGGCCATGCACCTGGTCTTCTTTAGAGAAGTTTCTCTTCAAGTCCCTTGCCCACCCTGAGATGAAATCACTTGTTCTTTTCTTGCTAATATGCTTGAGTTCTCTGTGGATTCTGGTTATGAAACCATTGTCGGAGACATAACCTGCAAATATCTTCTCCCACTCTGAGGGCTGTCTGCTTGCTTTACTCATTGTGTTCTTGGCTGTGAAGAAGCTTTTTAGTTTGATCGGGTCCCAGTAGTGTATTTTTGATGCTGCTTCAATTGCTCAGGGGGTCCTCCTCATAAAATATTCACCCAGGCCGATTCCTTCAAGAGTTTTCCCTGTGCTTTCTTCTAATATTTTTATAGTTTCATGTCTTAAGTTTAAATCTTTAATCCAGTGAGAGTCTATCTTCGTTAAAGGTGAAAGGTGTGGGTCCAGTTTCAGTCTTCTATAGGTCACCAGCCAGTTTACCCAGCACCATTTGTTAAATAGGGAATCTTTTCCCCACTGAATGTTTTCAATTGGCTTGTCAAAGATCAAATAATGGTAAGTAACTGGGTTCATCTTTTGGTTCTCTGTTCTGTTCCATACATCTACCTCTCTGTTTTTGTGCCAGTAACATGCTGTTTTGATTACTATCGATTTATAGTATAGTCTGAAGTCTGGTAGCATAATTCCTCCTGCTTTGTTTTTATTTCTGAGTAATGTCTTGGCTATTCGAGTTTTTTTTCTGATTCCATATAAAACGATGTATTATTTTTTCGAGATCTTTAAAGTATGACAATGGAACTTTAATAGGGATTGCATTAAAATTGTATATTGCTTTGGGTAGTATAGACATTTTGACAATGTTGGTTCTTCCTAGCCATGAGCATGGTATGCTTTTCCATTTGTTAGCATCTTCAGCTATTACTTTTCTTAGAGTTTCATAGTTCTCTTTATAGAGATCATTTGATATTTTCATCACTTTATTTTGAAAAATTTCAAGCAGATAGCAAAGATGAAACAATTTTATAGTGAACACTTTCTTTTTTTTTGGAGACCAAATCTCACTTTGTAGCCCTGGGTAGAGTGGTATGGCGTCACAGCTCCCAGCTACCTGAAATTTTTGGGCTTAAGTGATTCTTTTGCCTCAGCCTCCCAAGTATCTGGGACTACAGGCACCCGCCATAATGCCCAGCTAATTTTTTTTTTTTTTTTTTTAAGAGAAGAGGTCTTGTTCTGGCTCTGGCTCAGTTCAGGTCTTGAGTCTGTGAGCTCAGGCAATCCACCCAGCTTGGCTTCCCAGAGTGCTAGGATTACAAGTGTGAGCCACTGCGTCCAGCCTATAGTGAACACTTTTCTACCCACTTAATTACCAATGTCAACTCAAGAGACAGAAACTACATTAGAATTTTGGACAGGAAAGTTTGATAGAAAGAGTTGTTTGCAAAGTAAAAGATAATTAACTATTTGCAGTTCCCCACTTCTCATATTACTGCAGAACCATAAAAATGCCAATGCAAGGAGAAACTGTGTAAATCAACCTTAGTAGTCAATAGAGGGAGTTATTATTTCACTATGACATTTAAGATTTTTCTGTCAAAAGATCTCGCCTAATGTGCACAAGGCAAGGGCACACTTCAAAATAACTAAGAGTAAATTATAAATATTTTACCACCAAAAAAAATGTAAGTAAGTGAGTTGATGGTTATGTTAATCAGTTTGATTTAAGCATTCCGCATTGTAAATCAAATCATCACATCGTACCACATAAGTGTATACAGTTATGATTTAGTAAATTAAATAAAAATTAAGAACTTTCAGTTATCAATGTATAGAGGAATGAAAAAATAGGAAAACTAACATTTATTTAGTGCACTATGATTTAAAACAATAAAAACATTGAGTTAAAGCATTTTGTTTCTTCGTAAAAGTTTTGTATCAAGTTTGAATAGTGCTTGCTCCTTCCAGAGCAAGCATTGGAGCAAGCTTTGTTGTGGAGAAAATTGTTATACTCCTTTCTAAGTTTGCATCAGCTTCTGATATTTTATACTTTGCACTTTCAGTGTTATCAAGTATCAGCAAGTTTTCCTTTACTGTGTAAATTTGCTGGTGTTACTTCTTCTGGCATATTTTCTTTCGTTTTGTCACAACTTTCCTCATTTACATTGATGATTTTATCTTCACCTACCTAGGTCCTCTGGCGGCATTTCTAGGGTCTTGCATGGTGGCAGTGCCAACATTCCTATAGTCGCCTATTCTTCTGCAACTTCATTCACATTCAATTCTCATTTAACTTCTAGCATTATCACTTTTTGTTCTTTTTGTTTCTTTGTTGGACTTTTCATCCTGTTGAACATTTTCTTCTTGGATTACAGGTTTTAGTAAAATGTCACATAGGTTTCTTGCTGGAGTCAACACAACTACTTGCTTGGCTGTCTATGCATATCAGATGGTCATTAGTCAATTGTTGACAGACTTTGAAAGAAGTGACAAGATTGGTCACTAGAAACAGAAGAGTTGCTGGTGAAGTTTTTATTTTCTTTTTTGTTTTTCATTGGTAAACCAAATGTTATTGATCTATTCACCACATGATGAAGATTTAGGCGGTTCCCACTTTACTATTATGAATAGTGCTGCCATAAACATTGATGTACAGGTTTTTGTGTAGACAAATGCATTCATTTCTCTAATGATATTTATACATGTATATAGGTTTTTGTCCGCGGTTCCTGTCTCCTATTCTCATAGCCCTTGTTACTGTAAACAGAGTCTCTCTCTCTGACCTTCTGTAATTACTCACAGTTATTATACTTTTATAATTCAAATTCAAACTGTCTTGTTAGAGAATTGGGTTTATTTAACTATACTGTGGTTATATCACAACTGTACAAAGTCAGGGATATTTGTAATCCCAGGAGTTAAAAGAGAATTTCAAATTATCTTGAAAATAGAAATTTCAAAATGAAACTACTACTCTGGGATTGAAGGGAAATGGAGCAAGGAACAAATTTGAACTAAAAGGAAGGTCTCCACAAAGCTGAGATTCAGATATCTGAGAAGAAACTGTGACTGTGACAAGGAGAATACCTTCAGCTGCTGTGGGTAAAGAAGATGCTCTAGAACCATGACCGTGGCCTATCACTATGGTAAGGGAGAAAGTTGTGGGAGGCAGGGAAAGCCTGTCACCACAGTGAACACTATGGAAATCGGCTGCATCCAAAATGCTCACTGCTATAGAGATAAATTACAAACAGGAAAAAATAAAAAGTTCTTTTTCAAATTTTTTTCTTTCTTTTTATTTTATTTTATTTTTTATTAAATCATAGCTGTATACATTAAAGCAATCATGGGGTACACTGTGCTGGTTTCATATACAATCTGAAATATTTTCATCAAACTGGTTAACATAGCCTTCATGGCATTTTCTTAGTTATTGTTTAAGACCTTTATATTCTGCATTTAGTAAGTTTCACCTGTACCCTTCTAAGATGCACCGTAGGTGTGGCCCCAACAATCGCCCTCCCTCTACATCTTCCCCCCTCCCCTCCCCTCCCTTGCCCTTTCCCCATATTCTTGTGCTATAGTTGGGTTATAGTCTTCATATGAAAGCTATAAATTAGCTTCATAGTTGGGCTGAGTACATTGGATACTTTTCTTCCATTCTTGAGATACTTTGCTAAGAAGAATATGTTCCAGCTCCATCCATGTAAACATGAATGGAGCTGTGTTAAGACATTTATATTCCACCCACAGGCTTGTAGCCACCCTCAGGGAGTCTTCATTGGTAGAGAAAGACAGTAAGTAACTCATTGGCAAAGGAGAGATTGAGTTGCAGAGTCTAGATGCAGGATCATGAAATTGGTCCAACAAGAGTGGTATTGGAGCTATAAAGCAATAAATTGTTGACATATCCATTTTTTACATTCTATCATTTGCATTTTCTTACACTTGTTTTATTACATATTTATCCACATATCGATACTTTTATCCATCCATCTATTCATCTTATTTTTGGATGCATTCTAGATTATCAGTATGTATCCCTCAAAATACTTCAGTACAAACACAAACTTGTGTTAATTCATTAAAACAAGTTTGTATTTGAATCTTTTCACTTTTATGTAAAATTTATATATAATAAAATACACGAGTTTACTGATTTTTCTTTAAATCAAACTTGTGTGATCTTAACACCTGGGTACTGATGTTCTGATTTTGTTTTTCTGCTAGTAGACTAATTTTGCCTTTCCTGGAATTCCACAGAAATTAAACCATAGAGTATGTACTCTTTTTCCATATCTTTCTTTCTCTCCTCATGTTTTTAAAATTTATCCATATTGCTGGTCAATCTTAATAATTCACTCCTTTTAAATGATGAATAGTATTTCATTGTATGGATATACCCCAATTTGTTTATTCATTCTCCTATTAACCATCAATGTTCTCCTATGAACATTCTTACATAATTTTTCTGGATTTTAAAAATGAGATCTAATCTGTGTATGCATAAGCATGTGTGCTGTCTTACAAAATACTGTGTGTGTTTTCTTACAAAATCTTACATGTGAGTTGAAATGGAGGGACCTATGTTCTAATGCAGGAACCATTATCTATATTCTAAAATTAATTTGAAACACATTTATTTTATCAATCAAACACATATATTTTATTTTACCCAGCAAGCTAGGGGATAGCAGTTGAATACAATCAGTAGCAACTGGGTGAATCAATTGTCCCTCTCACAAACTTATGTGTATGCATAGATGTTGCTTCATTCTGTTTTTCTCTTTTGCTTTTATTGCATTGTTTCTTGATCATTGTGTTACTAAATAGACAAAATAAGCACTGCCAGACACCTACACTGGAAACTTTCTTTTTAAATATCTCTAATAGTAATTTACATACAATCATATACAAGATATTGTGGAATTTACTCTTAAAATATTAATTTTAGAACTTTTGTGTTGGAAAATATTTGATAATGACGGTTTAAAACTTTTGATTAATGTGGTACATGCTCAAGCATTTTTATTTGGCAAACAGTTTAATCAAAAATGGGATGTTTTGTCTATTTTTGTTTTATAAATTGATGGAAACTAATCAGTAATGTCTCAATAAAATTTAAAAAGGAGTGTTTTAAAGGGCTTAGAGAAAAAGTGAAATGAATTAGCTAAAGGTTTCCATGGAAATAGAGAATAGAAATGGGGTAGAAAGTCTAGTAGGAGTTATAAGATTATTTTTAGCGAATGCAGTACTATTTTTTAATTTTGGGAATGTGACCTATGCTTTTAAATAGAACTTTATATTATAAAATTATTTTGATAATTTATATTTTAATTTTCTCTTATTTTGTTTCTGAGTTGCACTAAACATGAGCTTATATAATCATAGCAAATGCATTACTATTTTTGTTTTAAAATATGTGTTAATACCAAATGTAATGTATAATGAAATCAGTAATTTTTAGTGCAGAACACATTTCCTCAGATCAGCAGTGTTATAAAGGGGATTCAAGCCTCAAACATATATTAATTTTAGATCTACATAACATTTCACCTGGGTCACTTATAATGGCCTTCCATTTTCCTTGTATTCACTATATTGTCTTCTTTCAAGCAGCCTCCAGAAAAATTTGATGAGTCAGTTCTGTGCATAAAAACAAAAACTAGGGGTGGCGCCTGTGGCTCAAAGGAGTAGGGCGCTGGCCCCATATACCAGAAGTGGTGGGATCAAACCGAGCCCTGGCCAAAAACTGCAATAATAATAATAATACAATAATAAAAAAAATTTAAAAAGCAAAAAAACTTTGCTCCTCATCACATTTCAGGTAAGTGCTAGGGCCTTCTAGGCCTTTCACCTTTTGGCCTTGCCTAGTGTTGCAACCTTAATTCCCATCACATTTCTCTGCTTCAGGTTCCCCTACTTCTGCCAGTCTAAGATTTTAACTCTTTCAGAAACAAATTGTACTTTTTCTCCTCTCTTTGCCTTTGTGTGTACTGTCCTCATGTCCTAGGTGGCTTTACCTATTCTATTTTCCTGGCCTCACTCTGGTGTGGCTGAAATATTCCTTCAGTATCCTTTGCCTTTGCCCGAATTCCAAGTTGGCTCCTAGTAAAGATCTGCCTTAAATGAAAGAAAATGTAGGCCAAAGTCTCTAGACTTTCAAAGCTAAAGGTCTGACTCAGGACCATTGTAAATTCACCCTGGTCAGGGTTACCTTGGTAGATCTACAAGCAAGTCAGATTACCTTTATCTCTTTCTTTTCCCACTTTATCTTCCAAAATGTTAGTTGATTCTATCCTTGCTCTTCTTCCCTCTTTATTCTCAATATTTCATTTGCTTTTTAAATGTGGAGATAGTGCGTATAAAGTATTTAGCATAGTGACTGGCATATAGCAAATGTTCATAAAATGTTGGCTAATAAAAACAAAACTGGCAATAATTACAATAGCATCTTTTTTTTTTCTTTTTTCACAGTTTTTGGCCGGGGCTGGGTTTGAACCCGCCACCTTCAGCATATGGGGCTGGCGCCCTACTCCTTTGAACCACAGGCACTGCCCTACAGTAGCATCTTTATTTATTTCTTATGAAGAAACTACTTTAATAATCAATTATTAGCTTGCTTTAAAGGTTGTATCTATACACGTTAAGTATTTGCAAGTGTAATTGTTAAATTGTCTAAATCCCCCCAAAGTCTTTGGAATTATGCATACAAACAATTCAAATACTTATTACTCATTATTTTTATTATTAACACTTTAATGTATTTTGGCACTTATAAAGTGGGGTACTTTGGTATCATGTTGTTACAGAAGCTAATCAATTGTTGTGGAAGTTAGGAAAACCTTCAACAATTATAATTCTGTGCTTTTCTGACAAGTCACTCTTTAAGGAGTGTCAGGGGCCAAAGTGCTTCTTTGGGAATGAAACTTTGTGTCTTAACTAGGTGATTCATATAAAAAAAATTCTTTTGTTTTAACAGTTTTTTTTATTACTGTTGGGGATTCATTGAGGGTATAAGAAACCAGGTTACACTGATTGCATTTGTTAGGTAAAATCCCTCTTACAATCGTGTCTTGCCCCCAAGAGGTTATTTTTAAAAGATGTTCTTGATCCCAGATTTTCTTCCTAAACTGTACAAGTCTTGTTGATAAAGGTAACCCAACCTTTCGAGGTTGTTTGCCTTTATCTTAAATTTTCATAACAATGTAGTTATTTGAAAAGCTAATATGTAACTTATTTTGGACATACATATGTTATTTAAAAACATGTTAGTATTGGAACCTGAAGAAAATATAATGCTGGTTATAGATCATCCATATTTTATTGATGTTAAAACAGGCTGTCTGAATATACTTAAAACAGTACATATTGTAATGTAAGCAAATACATCATCTTAATAGATGTATCCAAAGTGGTTTAGTTTGCTCTTTAGTATAGATTTGTGCTCAAAGAGAGCTAAAGGAACAGAGATTTCATACGTATTGACCTTTGAGTCTGGGACTCTGACGTATTTGCTTTTTTAAATTTTACAATTGATAATTAGACTATTCGCCACCAATTCTATGCTTGCTTAAAATCTTTTATTTTACAGAAGATCTTGATTATGCAATGAATTTGTGCAGCATAATCCTCAATTATTTTCTTTATGCTATGCAAAATATATCTTTCAAGCCTTGCTATGACTGTCTCCCCACACCAGTAGACATATTTTTGCACAGACTATAAGGTCCATCCAGTCAGCCCAGAAGAGCTGTTATCATCAACTTCCCAGTGAAAAATATAGCAGGTAACTGCCAGTTGCTTTATTTTGATTTAATTAAATTGCATGAACTTCTATCGGGTGCTTAAGCTATCCCAAGTTCTGAAGAGGATCAAAAATGAATAAAACAATTTTGCTATCCTCAAGTTTTCACAATCAAGCAAGGGAAATTAAAAATTTGTCAAAATTATTCTAATGTCAGAAATAATGTGCCAGAAAGTATCTCTGAAAGAACTATGAACAAAATGCTACAAAGGTATGAAGGAGAGATCGTTTGCATTAGGGAAGGCTTTTAAAATTTTTTTTTTTTTTTTTTTTTTTTTTGCTGTTTTTGGCCATGGCTGGGCTTGAACCCGCCACCTCTGGCATATGGAGCTGGTGCCCTACCCCTTTGAGCCATAGGTGCCACTCAGGGAAGGCTTTTTAAAAGAGGTAGTCCTTTAAGCACAGACTGTATAGATGACCTCTAACCCTAACCCTAGATTGCCTACACAAGAGAAAAACACAATTAAACTCAAGTGGGGGAGGGAAAGGGAAGAAGAAGGGGGATTGGTGTGCTCTCACCTAATAGGTACAATATAAAGGTACATGGCACTCCTCTTGGGTGCGGTACACAACTACGACTTGGACTTTACCTAACAAACGCAAACCTAATCATCTGTACTCTCACATTAATCTGAAATAAATTTTTGGAAATGCAGACTGAACATAAAAGGGCATTTCAGGCAGTGAGAACATGAGCAAAGGCATTGAGAAAGAGATAAATATTTGTTGTATACAAATTGAGTATCCCAAATCTGAAATATTCTCAAATGTGAAACTTTTGAGTAATGGCCTTATGTTCAAAGGAAGTGCAAATGGGAACATTTTGCATTCTAGATTTTGAGAGTATGGATGCTCTGCGAGTAAGTATAATGCAAATATTCCAAAATCATAGAAGATCCAAGATCTGAAACAATTCTGGTCCCAAGCATTTTGGATAAGGGACATTCAACCTGTACCACTGTGTGTCAGGTATTATACTGAAGCATTGTAAATGTTTGTTCATTCATTCTATACAACCATCCCATAATGCACATGGTACTATTTCCATTTTGCAGGTAACACCAAGGCCCAGAGCTCATAAACAAGTGGCAGAGCTGGTACAGAATCCAGATCAGTTTGACATCAAATTCTATGTTGCTTCCTCATAGAAGCAAGAAAAAAAAAATCTATTTGGGAAAAAGAAGTGCTAGAGTTACTTAGAATGTAGGACCTCTTTTGTTTATTTCAGATTAATATGAAGGTACAAAAGATTAGGTTACATTGTTTGCATTTGTCAGGTAAAGTTCAAATTGTAGTTGAGCCCTATCCAGGGGATGTGCTGTATAACCTTCCATTATGCCCATGAGGTAAGAATTTACCAATTTCTCCTCCACTCCCTCCTCTTTTCTTCCTCCCCCCTCCCACTTGAATTTAATTGTATGTTTTTCTTTTTCTTATGAGGGTATATAGTTGTTTATCTATTGGTCTCATATTAGTAATGAGTACATTGGATAATTACTTTCCTAATTTTCTGATACTTGACTAAGAAGATAGTTCTTCAACTCCATTCAGGTAAATACAAAAGATGTAAAATCTCCATCTTGTTTCATGGATGAATGTTATTACATGGTATAGATATGGCATACTTTATTAATTCGTTCATGTGTTGATGGGCACTTACATTGATTCCATGAAGATCTCTTAAATGTAACAAAATGAACAAGATAGTCAACAGAGTTCATATAGAACCAAATGTGTTTCTGTAGATATGAACAAGTATTCTAAACAAACAGTGTCTCGTGGTCAATTATATATGGAAAACACTGTATGCCATATTATATAGCTACTAAGTATAGGTTGTACACTTTTTAAATAAGTATTATATACTAAGTTACAATGTGAATAATTACCTCAAGAGTAATTACCACAACGATAGTTTCCTATCAGCTCTATTTTTTGGAGATTTACAAATTACATTAGCATTTGAAAGAGATCAGAGAGTCTTACAGTAATGAAATCCATCTAATGCATTAAATTTCAAAATTACCTAACCACAGTGGGTAAAATTACTTTAGTATCTATTAAGATCTCATGAAATACTAGTATTCTATGAAGCACAATGTGGAGAACATTGGGCTAGCCAGTCATACTTGACAAGTCAAGATAAAATATAGTAACTTGACCACATAACCTTTCTCTGGAATCATGTATTAATATAAATAATGTGGTTTCCATTTCAATATGGTGCACATTTTCCTTCCTCAATTCCCAGTTCTGGGGCTGAGGGTTACTATGAGCAGAGTTTGTGTGCTGAAAACAGGTTGTAGGTGTGATGAGATATTTATTCATTCAGTCTGGAGGTGGTCTTCCGGGGCTAAGGGCAGCGGAACCCCTGGTCTACTCACTTCCCCTCCGTGTGCTTTACAGGCATCATTTTCTAGGTATGCCATGATGTGGAAAAGGTTCGGAAACACTGGTTTTGAAAATGACAGGAATTGGTTGCTAAAAACTTTAGATGTATTAATAAAGGGTAGAGAGGTTGGTTTATTCCAATTTTGGTTAGCAGTGCCAGAAGTATTAGTTGGCATAGCCAATGTTAGAAGAAAACAGCATTATTACAAACTACACTACAAGGAAAGAAGAATCAGGTATTTGAAAATAATCTTTTTTGTCATTTTGCATATCAAGTTGTGAACATCACATTAATCTGTTTTCCCCTCATGATTAGAGCTTTCTGGGATAGCAGCAATTACTCATTTATGTGCAAATATCTAGAAGATGTTGAATGGGAAGCCATAACAGTAAAGGAGGCATTCAGGATGAGGTAGCAGAATTCTTTAAATAGTCATAGTTCATTTCAATTGAAAAACTTTGCACAACTGAAAGAATGACAAAAATGCTATTGTTAAAGAGAGAGAAGAAAAAAACTTCGGAAAGTTATGAATGTCTAAAATTTCCTGCAGTTATTTTTGCAAGGATTGATTCATATTCAGATTAGCTTCCTGCCAGATGGAAGAAACACACAGTAAATCAGCTTTTGCAGAAGAGAAATCAAAAAGAAGCATAAGCTGCTATTTAAAGGGTTTTCTTTCTTTTTTTGCCGTTATTAACAGCACATTAACCCATAGGGAGTGTTACTGCAAAAAGCTAAACCAAGGAGGCTACCATTATATCTTTTAGGAAAAATGAATATTTTTTGGCTCACCGGGTTGGGGGAAACCATCTCTTTGGATTGAATATGCAAGAAAGTATTTCTGTTTCATGACAGCCAAATCTCATATACTTCAAAACAGAAATACAGGGGTAGATGTGTAGAAACTGGAGATAAATATCTCTTGTACGCAGGAAACCATTGCTGCCTATGGTTGGTCCTGGCAAGGATGTGGCATACAGCAGATGAGATGGATGTATGTTCTTGAGAGTCCTCTAACCTAGATGTGTGGTGTTTGCCAGTGGTACTCGTGGAACCCATGCAGTGCTGTTAAGGAACCATCTTTATTCTGGCCATGTGGGTCAAGAGGATAGGAGTGTAATTGAACCACATAACTGTGGTAGTGCTAGAGACCAGGTTTCCTCTCTGCACCAGGAATCATACTCCCCACTCATTTCTCTTTTTCCCTTTGCTTCCATTCTTCAACTCGTTCTTGTCCTGAGGTCTTGGCTTATCCATTCAACTTTTTACTCCTTTTCTTTGAATTACAACCTAAATTTTCCTTATAATAATAGTCTTCTCTCCACTGTAACTGAATAAACCATCTGGCATGTGCCCCTCCAAACTTAATCCATCCTCACGTGATCTCCTGCATACTCCATGGGGCCAGCTTGTCACCTGGCCTGTGTGAACCTTTCAGGAAACTCTACTGATCATTGTAGCAATGGTTTACCTAGCACCTACTGTGTGCCAATCCTTCGTCATCCCTGTGAGAAAGGTATTCTTATTATTCCATTTTTATAGCTGAGGAGGTCAGGCTCAGATAAAGATCATGGAACTTGGAATTGACAGAACTTGGTTTTAGATGCAAATAGGTCTGGATCCAAAGCCTGTGCTCTTAACTAATGTGCTGTATCAGAGCCTCAAAGTATAATGTGCCAATTGATCACCTAGGAATTTTGTTAAAATGCATTTTCTGATTCAGTGGCTCTGAGAGGGGACTTGAAGATTTTTGTTTCTAAAGAGCTCCAAGGAGATGTCAATTCTGCTGTTTCAGTGTGCCAGACTTCGAGGGGCAAGGTACCATATAGTGCGTAGCATTTCAAGGAAACAGGTGCTTTAAAAATCTCTTCCACCTTAAATTGCAGAAGAGATGCTAAAAATCTACTGTACCACATTTGAACATTTTATCTTTCAGACAATACCAAATTCCCCCACAATTTAGTTAGTGCTTTCTCATTTCCAGTCACTGTTGTAGCATTACATTACACTAACTTACTTAGTGTCTGCAAGATTCTTATACAAAAAGTCATATGGCCAGTAAAGCAGTGGAACTGGATTCACACTTAAATACTCTAACTCTGGAGCCCACACATAACCAATATGCTTTTCTTAAGGATAACAGATTGGTCTGAGATCAGTTTGGGCCAGTGATTATGAGAGTGAGCTCCGACACTAGTTTTAAGTCTGGATCTATTACTTCTTCAGTGTGTGGCCCTGGCCATATT
Organism: Perodicticus potto; assembly: GCA_963574655.1. Taxonomy (NCBI): domain Eukaryota; kingdom Metazoa; phylum Chordata; class Mammalia; order Primates; family Lorisidae; genus Perodicticus; species Perodicticus potto. Next base: position 12,515 of record CAUYRH010129252.1, read on the forward strand.
CTCTTTAATCTTTTTTTCTGTTCATTTTACCTTTCTACCTCTTCTGGTGTCTAATCTAGCAGTTAAAAGAGCTTGGAAGTTGTCACCCTTTCCTAACAATATGTAAAGAGACGAACAATGAAAGATCAACAGCTCTTAGATCTCAGATGTCCCGGAGAAGTGAGGTTACAGGGTAAACTTGTTGACCTTCCAATTGGAGAGACAAACAGGCAGAGAGAAAGAACCGCAACTTGCTGGAGCAGAAAGCCACATGCAGAAACATCCACGGGAACCGGCGCCAGACTAAGCAAACCGAAAGTATAATTGACAAAATATTGGCAGCTCCAAGTTGACAAGCCTGAGAGTTTAAAACTCCGGTGAGAGGGATGGATCTACACTTCTGTGTGTTTTTACCTCCAGGAGCTTTTCCAGTTCCTCACACTAAATATCAAGGACAAATCATCCTGTGCTTCAGAAAAGGAACTATTCTAAAACACACCAAAGCATCCCGTTCCTCTCTTCAAGGTTGCAGTATTTTATTAGAGTCCAATCTGCTGACGTTATTTCAGAGCCTTAGCCAACTGGGCATAGGGAAATTCCCAACTCTAGTTCCCTCTTACTTCCTCTGTACCAGAAGGGAGAGACACAACTCTAGCTCACTTTAGCCATCCCATCCTTTCTAAGGGGAAAAACGCTGAGAAGCACTGGCAAAAAGACCTAATCATAGAACTATAGAACGCCTCATCCTTCTCACCACCAAAAGCACATTTCACCACGTGTTATGTAAGGGCTTATTTACTGCATTTCTTTTCTCCTGGTATACTATGCCCAGTCTTCTTCAACAAAACATTGGAAGGATACTAAAAGGCAGAACACATAGTAAAGAACTGAAAAGCATCGGAACCAACGTTAAATATGGCAGGAATAGTGGCATTATCAGATCAAGAATTATTTTTATTATAATTACTAGACCGAGGGAGGGAATTGATGGAAAAGGTAGATGGGGTGTGGTGTCTCAGGCCTATAATCCTAGCACTCTGAGAGGCCGAGGTGGGTGAATTGCTTGAGCTCAGGAATTTGAGACCAGCCTGAGCAAGAATGAGACCCCTTCTGTAAAAAAAAAAAAAAAAAAAAAAAAAAAATATAGCAATTGTGGATGGTTTCTATAGTATCAGCTACTTGGGGGGCGGGGGCAAGAGACTCAATTTGTTCA
>CAUYRH010129256.1:0-59529 GCA_963574655.1 Perodicticus potto
ATTCGAACCCGCCAGCTCAGGTGTACGTGGCTGGCGCCTTAGCCCACAGAGCCACAGGCACCGAGCCCCATGGTCTATTTTCAAAGCTCAGCTAGTTCCTATGGCTCATCTAGCCTAACTGTTTTGTTTTACAAATAATAGAACTAAATAGAGAGACATGCAGAGACTCAATCTCTGTGGAATAATTTCAGAGTGTAAGGAAGGGTCTCCAGTTTCCCAAAATGGAACTGTTCACAAATTTCTCAAATCATTTAAAAAATATTTTATTATTAAATTAATTTTTTAAAAAAAGAAAATAAATTGGAGTGACATAAAATCATACGCATGGTAAAATGTAAACTGAAATTTTATCATACAAGAATCTATCTATAATTTATAAATGGGAAAGGTCTAAAAAGTAAAATGGATAAAAATATTAATTCAATTAGGTGATAGAATCTTAGAAATTTTAAATTCCAAAAGTAGAAAATGAATAAATAGAGAACTTCCAGTTGAGACAAGATTGTGTAGACTTGATTTTCCTTTTTCCTCTTTCTAACTGTAACTATAAACCCTCTGATGTAAGAGGTGGTCAAAGAACTCTGAGATTTGTGAAGAGGAAGGAAGACTGGGTAAGTATCCCAGAACTGGAAAAAAGCATAACAGTAGGGCATCTTCTGACCTCCCACCCAACAGAGAAAAGAAAACCAGGCCCGGTGTTCTCAATCTACCAACAGAAAGCAGCATTTCTCCCCTGGATTGAATGGGAGTTCCACTGACCACACCTCACATGTTTGAGAGCACCAGCAAAGGGGATCAAACAAGAGCCTCCATGATAATCAAGTGACCGGGAAAGGTGGTCTCCTTCTGACACCAGGCCATCAGGGGGCAACATCAAAAGGGATTCTGCCAAAACAAGTCACCTAGCCCAGAAAGTCTTCTCATTCCCATGGGCCTGAGATTCTGCTACCCCACTGTTAGACAGTTGGTGGCCCAGTCTGGGAAAAAGCTCTTCTGCCATCTCAGGCAATTCCAGCAGGCTTCAGCAAGAGGGTTGGCAATATCCAATAAACAAAAAAGATCAAAATAATGCTGGAAAGCTTCAAAAATTAAATTTTATAAAAACTACAACTTGTTCTACAACTAGAACTTTGTGTTAAATTTAATACCTGTTAAAATAAAAAATTGAAAAAGGAAACAAGACTTCTAACATAATAGCCAAAATGTTCGGGATACAATAGAAAACCACCAATCATACTAAGAACCAGAAAAATCCCCCCCGCAAAAAAAAAGAAAAGAAAAGAAAAAAGAACTGACACAAAAAGACCAAGATACATCAGATCTTGCTATTATCTATCAAGTATTTTAGAGAAGTCATCTTAAAAATGTTTTAACAAGAAATTATAAATTCTTTTGAAACAAATGGAAAAATAGAATGTCTCTACAAAGAGTAAACTGCAAAAAAGAACCAAATGAAAAATATGTAACTGAAAAATACTATAGGAGCAAAAGCTTGTTGTAGAGTGAAGATGACAGAAAATAGAACAAGTGATCTTGAGGAGATATCGATAAATTCACCCATTCCAAACAATAGAGGAAAAATAAACTTAAAAAATAATAAATTCAAAAACAAATAAATACAGAAAAACAGAACAAAAGAGCCTCAGGGATCTGTGGAACAATGACAAATACTCAATATTTATGTCACTGAAGGCTCAGAGGCAAGGAAAAATAGAATGGAGATGAAAGATTTTTGTGAAGAACTAATTGACTTAAAAAGCTTCCCAAGTTTGGTGCAAAACTTAAGTCTACATATTCAAGAAGATGAGTAAACCCAAATGTGATAAATCCAAAGAAATGAAGGCCAAGACGCACATAATCAAATTTCTGGAAATTAAAGACAAAGAAAAAAATCTTAAAATCAGCTAAAGAAAAACACTAGTTTAACTATGTGGAGAAAACAATTTGAATGACAGCAGTTTTCTCATCTGAAACCATGGAGGCCAGAGGACTTGGCAGTAAGTGCTGAAACAAAGGAACTATCAACCATAAGTTCTGTATAGCAAAATTATCCTTCAGAAATAAAGGGAAAATCAAAACATTCTGGCTAAAAAAGAAAAACTGAAAGAATTTGCAACTGGAATAACTACTCTTTAGAATAACTAAAGGTACACCTTTTGGGAGCAGGACGTAATTATAAGAGGGTCCTTATCTAACAAAAGCAATTAATGTAACCTGGTTCTGTGTACCCTCAATGAATTCCCAACAATTAAAAAAAAAAAGAATAATTAAAGGAAGTTGTTCAAACAGAGAGGAAATGATTAAAGAAGGAAACTTGAAGCTTTCAGAAAGAACAACAAACATATGGTACATATAATAGATTATACTTCTCCTCATGACTTTTATAAATAATATTTAATGATTGAAACAAAAATTATAACATCTTCTTATCAGAAGATAAGATACTCGAAACAATATAAAATTTTAATATAGAATTGATAATTCTAATGAAGTGTGAAAACCTCTCTTCTTCACTTTATCTTTCCATAATATTTCACTTACCATCACATACTAGATTAGTACATGATGGCAAGTGAAATATTATGTTGTAATAGCCAGAAAAACCACTAAGAAAACTTTATAAAATGTACACTCAAAAACACCAAAAAAAAGAAAAAAAAAATTTTAAATATAATTGTAAAAATGTTCAGACAACTTGTAAAAATGTGCAAATAATTGGCATGATAAAAAGAAAAAAATAAAAAAGAAATAAAAATTAATCTAGCTTTGGGTAGAAGGACAATAAAGAGGCTACCATGACAATGCATAAGTACTCTGCTTTGGGGTTCACATATTTTTAATTTCAACATGTCCATAACATTATATTATATTTGAAATGAGTTTCTTTTAGACAGTGTGTAGTTGGACACGTTTTCTTAATCCACTCTGCCAAATTCTATCTTCTAATTAGGATATTTTAGACCATTTACACATAACAAAATTTTTTATATAGGGTTTAAATATGTCATTTTGCTTTTTGTTTCCTGTTCTGTTTTCTTCTCCCTGTCTTATTTTCTTTTGCCTAACTTTCTTTCTGTCTTCTTGTCCCCCTGGAACATTTTTTAGAATTCTATTTTTATTTATCTATAATGCTTTTGAGTGTATTTTTATATAGCTTTTTACTTATTGATGGTTACTAGAAGTATTATATTACATGTACTTAACTTGTCACAGTGCTGTTATTTGACAAGTTTGAGTGACATATAGAAAACTTACCTCCCTTAACATGCCCTTATCCTCCTCCATTTAAAATATAATTATCTTAAATTTTTTCTCCACATACATTTAGAATTATACTATGCACGGCGGCACCTGCGGCTCAAGGAGTAGAGCACTGGCCCCATATACTGGAGCTGGTGGGTTCATAGCTGGTCCCAGCCAAAAACTGCAAAAAAAAAAAAAAAAAAGAATTACACTATGCAGTTTTATAATTTCTAGTAACTTTCAAACATAATTTAGGAAACTCAGGAGTAAAAGGAAAGTCTATTGTATTTATCTGTATTTTGGCTTTTCTTCCTGGTGTTCCAAATTTCCCTTTTTTATCACTTATTTTCAGTTTACAGAACTTTCTTTAACCAATCCTTTCAGGTAAGTATGCTACTGACAAATTTTATTAAATTTCCTTCATTTGAGAATATCTTGATTTTTCTCCCTTCATTTCTGAAGGATATTTTCTACTATATAGGATGCTATGTTAATAATTCTGTCCCTTCAGCATCTCAAGAAAAAAATACTATGCTGCTTTCTTCTAACCCCCATGAATTAAGATGAGAAATCTGCTTTCATTTTATTTATTTGCTTGTTTGGTTTCTTTTTTTCCTTTAGGTAAAATGTCATTTCTGGCTGCTTTTGAGATTTTTTTTCCTTGTCTTTAATTTTATTAAATTTAATAATTATGCACCTTGGCATGAATTTCTTTGGATTTCTCCTATCTGTGATTTACTCATCTTACTCAATCTGCAAGAGATCTGTAATCTGTAACATAAGTCTCTTCCAAATTTTGGCAGTTTTCAGCCATTATTTCTTTCAGTGTTTTGTCATCCCCACTCTATTTCTCCTATTCTTTTGGGATCCCGATGACATGAATGTTAGATGTTTTATCATATAATGCCATAGGTCATTCATACAGGATTTTTTTTCAGTCTATTTTCTCTGTGTTTTTTAGATGAGTTATTTCTATTATTCTGTCTTCCATTTCACTAATTATTCCACTGTTCCCTCCATTCTGTTGAGCCCATCTACTGAGTTTTTTACTTCAGTTATTTGATTTTTCATTTTCTATTTAGTTCTTTGTGTCTTCTTTTTCTTTGCTGAGTTTTTTTTTAATTTTTTCATTTGTTTCAATCCTGTTCATAATTGCACACTGAAGCACTTTTATCATTGCCACTTCAAAATCTTTGTCAGATAATTCTAACATCTGTGTAATCTCAGTGTTAGGTACCTATTGTTTGTCTTTCTTCATTCAGAGATCTTCCTGGTTCTTGATAGGACAAGTGATTTTCAGCTGAATCTTGGACACTTTCAAATTAAATTATGAGTCTCATCTTATTTAAACCTTTTGTTGTAACTGAATTTCTTTAACACCACTTCAGCAGGGTGAGGGGTAGCATCCATTTGTTACTGCCAAAGGGAAATAAAAGACCAGGTTCCCCTCTCAGTCTTTATTGACACTCAAACTGTGAGGGGGGTGGGGAACTCCTGTTACTGTTGGGCAGTGGCAGGAGCACTGGCTCCCTCAGGTGTTCTCCATTAACAACACAGTGACATGACTCTAATACTACTGGACAATAATGAGAGTCCTGACTCCACTAGACCTCTTCTAGCACCACATCAGCAGGGAGGGAAAGGGAGCCTCATTACTACTGGAAGTCCAAGCTCCCAAGTTCCCCAAGAGGTCCACTAACATCATGGTTGCATGGAGAAGGAGGAAGAAGAGCTGGTCATGAGCTCATGGAGATGAAAGTTCTAATTCACTATTTGCCTTGTTCTGACACCACCCCATCAGAGATGCTGGGTGGCTAAAGTGTAAGTTGAGGTTCCCCACCTTGCCTTTGTTGGCACAGGTAGAGGTGGAACCACAGTTTTTCCTATAGTATTCAGCTTGGGTAAAGTAATTACTGTCTAAAAGTTTTCTGTGTTGCTAAGCTGCTCCTTTCTTGGTACTTTGGCAAGAGAAAGTAAGCTTTTGTTGGGGCTTAGTTTTTATGTACCCATTGGTGTTTCTAGGTTGCTAACATCTTCAATGCCAAGTCTTGGATGTATGACATAAAAGGAAAGCCCAGAGAACTTACCACTGTGTTGCTTCTTAGGTCCCAAGATCCTGTCTTCTTCTCTCAGCTTTTCAGAGTCTTCTTATACTTGTGTCATGTATAATGTCCAGGTATTTTAGTTGTACTTCATAGGAAGAATAGGGAAAAACATATCCACCCCCATTTTTCCTGAAGCAGGAGTCACCCACAATATATCTTTAAAATTTAAATTTCTTGCCAACATTTAAAAATTAGAAAACTTCAAATGTGGGAATCCAGAGATGTGATTCCTCTTGAAAAGTTGCAATATCTGGCAATAATAGACCCACATTCCAGAATGGAAAAAAACAGCTGAAGCTGTGTTGTCCAATATGGTAGCCCATTAGCTATATACGGCTATATAAGTTTAAATTAAAATTAAGTAAATTAAAATTTTAAGTTCTCAGTCACACTAGCCATAGGACTACATGACTGCCTTAGACTATGCAGATATAGAACCTTTCCATCCTGTAGAAGGTTGTATCATACAGCACTGGGCCTGAGCATGATTGGGGAATGGAGGGTCCAGGTTGCCAAATTACAACCCCTTGATAATATATTAGCCCATATTATTCATGTATCTTAACTACTGACAAATTTGTGTTTACAATCCCTGTCTTAAGGGGGAAGTAGAATTTTTGACTTGAGAAGACACCAGGATAGGTGTAACAGGTGAGGAGCACAGCAGGACAATGGGACAGAGGTGGCAGAAGGTATGGTCCAAGGAAACCAAGGCAGTTAGGTTTGTACAGAGAGTAAGAAAAGAACCAGGGTAGGGGGTAAATCAATGTAGACATTAGAGGCTCACAGAAAGGAGATATCATTATAGTCCTCACTTTATCTCCATCTAGCTATGTGACCGGGTGAAAAGACTAACCTCTGGCTCGGCGCCTGTGGCTCAGCGGGCTAAGGCACCAGCCACATACACCTGAGCTGGTGGGTTCGAATCCAGCCCAGGCCACCAAACAACAATGACGGCTGCAACCAAAAAAATAGCCAGGCATTGTGGCGGGCGCCTGTAGTCCCAGCTACTTGGGAGGCGGAAGCAGGAGACTCGCTTGAGCCCAGGAATTGGAGGTTGCTGTGAGCTGCGATGCCACAGCACTCTATCCAGGGTGACAGCTTGAGGCTCTGTCCCCCCCCCAAAAAAAGGACTAACCTCTACTCCATGGGCTTGCCAACCTCTCCTTGGACCACTCTCCCTTTTGTTCTCTGTCCCAGCTACAGTGGCTTTCTCTCAGTGCCTTGGATGTCCCAAGCAACTTATTTCTTTGGGAACTTCACACTACCTATGCCTCTGCCTGAACCACTCTGTACCTCAAGTTTCAACCCCACATGCTGGGCCAACTCTACTTAACTAGCAGACTTCAGCAGACTCCAGAGCCTTGACCAGGTGGGGTGCCCAGCCATTTGTGTTCTTGACACTGGGCTCAAATTCATTGCACTTATCACAATGTACATGCATTGTTAACTTGTCTCCCTCCCCCTCTTGGCTATAAGTGCCATAAAAACCCAGACCACAGCCGTCTTGTCTACTGCTATAGTCTCTGGACTAGCAGAGTACCTGCAAAGAGTAAACACCAGAACAAACATTGATTGCTACAGGTATGAAAGTTCTTGAAATGTCTGCAGGAGCTAAATAGGAGCAATAGAAACTACTACCCTTGCATTACAAATGTAAGAAGAAGATAAAAACAAGATTGGTTATTTTTAACTATAAGACCAAAAAGCTATATAAAGTTTTATTATTAAAAGGAATGATGTTTAACAATTACCAAACATTGAGAATCTCTGGTGACCCTGTTAAAAATGGACACACTCTAGAGCTAAGCCATAGGCTGAGGCCTCAGAGTTGTTAGAAAGCATCTGGACAGCACTTCTGTGAATGTTGCCCTTGTAATTCCCAGTTGATTATTGAATGTTTTATTTGGCTCTACCTCTCTTGTAGCTTATTTATTTTAATCTAAAGCCTGTTGAATTTCATTCCAGTTTGAGGTACATTTTATTTCCTATCTAATTACCTCCAAATCAACTGGGCCTCGGTTTCCCCATCTGTTAAATAAGAATAATAATTGCTGTACTATTTCTCTCACAAGTGTGTAAAGATCATGTGAGGCCATTAATGGGAACATAATTGATAAATTGTAGTGCACTATGCAAATGTGGGGTGTTCTTATTGGGAAGTAGTATTTAAGATCCTTCTCCCAGGGTGCTGGGTTTGCAGAGATGAAAGAATAGTTCTAAAACCAACAAGGACTTTACCTTTAAAGAGTAACACTGGAGAATCCTGAATGTTGACCCCCAACCAGGCAAAGAAGATAAAAAATGCCATGCAATCTTTGAACTGTTCCAGCATCTTCAGACCCTGCCTGGGTAGGCCTTGGCGGAATGACTGACTTGACCCCTAGTCAAGCACTACATGCTTTTGCTCCACTCCCTGCAACTAAGAACTTCAAAGGGAGAGTGGAATGACCCCAGGAGAGGTGCATCCATTAAGCCCAGGATGGGACTCAGACTTTTATTTCCTCTCAGTGTCCTTGCCCCCACCAGGGACAAGGTGAGGCTGGCACGTCAGCAGCATTCACCTCTCAGTACAGCAGAGGGCAGTGGTGCCTTCGTCTCAGTCCACACCCAGGCCCAGTCTGGAAGTGGGTCTTACTGGGAGTGTGGAGGATAGCAGCTCAGGAGCATGCTCAGGGACCTGACACCTGTGATTAGCCCTGGCAAGTATCTTCCCCAAGGGACACCCCCATCCCAGCCAAAATACACACTCACATGCAGCCATAGAGACACACCTACCCATAAATATACACAAATGCACAATCACATACATACATGCATATACACACAGCAGGGATTTTCCAGATTAATCCCTACAAACTACAATAGCTCAAACCATTTAACATCTGTATTGAACCCAAAACAACAACAAAAAAATACCAAGGAAGATAGGGTGATTGCCTAAAGTAAGGAAGCCTGGAATACTTTTTTAACTAAAGGAAGAGATAAGTCCATTTCACTAGGCAATCAGGAATTGGTAGGACCAGGGTGCTGGTGTCTCAGGTCAGAGAACTCCTATTCTAGCCCCAACTGTGCCACTGCCTAATGTGACCAGAGGCCCATTACCCATCTCCCTGTGCTCCAGTTGCCTCTAACAAGAAATAAAGAGGTTGGTCTCAACATTACATGCATGGTTCAACTTCTATGGCTCTATGACACCTTGTTACCTACATTTTCCTCAGGGCAGACAGGGGAGGTGAGCTGTCTCCCTTGCCCAGTCCCCAAGAAACAGTGATGCTCCAGTGCAGGAAGCCAGCTGAGCTTTGGGAGCTCTCTTCTTCTCTTCCAATGGTACTTAAAATGAGTAGAGGCACCGACAGGGTGCAGGGCATCATTTTAAGGTATATAGGTTTATTCGACTAAATTAGAAATCAGGAAAGAGGTCAAAAATGAAGTCAGATGATGATATTAAAGAGAACTGAATTCATTCTGTCTTTTACCTCTGGTAGGTGGGATCCCATAGGAACCTGAGTTTCTGAAGGGATTTTGAGCTGGGGTATTAAACTTGCAGATTTTTGCTCTAGGAAATAGGTTTTACAGGGATGGGCTAGGGAATCAGGACCAGATTTCAGCAAAATTATGAGGTCAGTGACATTTCTGTTCTGTGTTCCTGGCTTCCATTGAGGGCACCTCCATGACCCATTTTCAGGGCAGCCATCTAATGGCTTCGTGACAGACACAACTCCCTCCTGACTGCTCCCAGGCTCACTCTTCCCACCCCCACAAAACTGTCCTGGTTAAGTCTAGATCTCTAGATGCCATCTGATTTCAGTGTAGGAAAATGCCTTTGGGTCCCTAAAAGGACTTAATTTCAACACAATGGGTATCACTATCTTTGAGGGGTCAGACCTGTGCTGGGAGATGTGTAGGACACAGCCCTGCCTTCAAGGGTCAGCTCTATAGCTCACACCACCTGTGTCCTTCCTTCCTTCATTCCCTGACAGTTCAAGGCTGTGATCTTGACTATTCCAGGGGGACCTGAGATCCAAGTTGGCTTTAGGCCTGTCCTTCAACAGTCCTACAGTCGCCCAAAGGAAGCAAGTGTTCTGCCAATGCCTGTCCTCCATCATCTCCATCAAATATTGAATTGAACATCTGAACCCAAGAACTCAACATGTCTTCTCCATTTCCGATCACAGGGTCCAAATATCCTGTTATTGATAATGCATTTGGGGAATCTGTTTTCTTTCTTCTCTAAGGGAATTGTTTAAATGTCCATTTCCTCACATCAAACATTTCCGAGAGAATTAGCCATTTGTCAACTTGTTAAAAATAATAGCATAATAAGGGAAGAGATGGCTTGGACTCTGTAGGAGATAATTAGAAAATTAATTCTTCACAGATTTTTAACTTTTAAAGCACAATATCCTAGTGTGACAGAGCAATAATATGCCCCTCTGTTTAGCAACTGAAGCAAATGAAGTCCCCTCCCCCCCTCCAGTCACACAAAAGATCTGCATACTCATGTTCCACCACTGCTGGAGGATGGGGCCCTTCTCATAGATCTCCTGTCCCTGGACGATTCAATAGTGTCTGCTCTAAGTCTGGCTGCTCTAAGTCTGGCAGTCACACCCACTGGCTCTATTCCATGCATGCTAAATGGGAAGAGGCTGGGATTCCAAGCTTCTCATCAGAGCCTCGTACAGAGGGCATGACCAGACATCAGGAGAAAAGGTTCCAGTCTCAGAGTAACACCTGCTTTGTCTGGGCCCAGAGAGCCCAGTACCTTCCCTTCTCCAGGTCTCAATCTCCTCATCTATAAAATTATGACTTTGGCTTGGAAGCAGACTGCTCTAAAATCCATCCTGATCCATAATAAGGTTCTCCCTGAAATGAGGACAGATGAGGACTGTGCAGTGAGTTCCTCATGCCAAATAAGATGCAAGTACTGTGCTTTATCTTGACCTCGAGTTTTTCTTACAGGTAATGTTAAAACTTTTGTTTTTTAAAACTTAAATAATGGTGTAAATAAATGATAGTTGAGTTCTGTTTTTTTAATATCTTAACTTAGCAAAATAAAATGCTGGCCACAAAAACTCCAGCAACTTTTCGTCAGTCCTCAAAGTATCCTTTGAGCTATATTGGCCTATGAAATTGAAAGGACTAGGAACCCCTGAGCTAGAGGATCTCTAAACTACCTTCTGGCTCAGACCCTTACTGTGTCTGATTGTGGCACCTGCTGGTTGTGAGTCCATCACCGCCCTTATTAAGAAAAGGAGTAATTGATTGTTAATTTTTTTTCAGTTTTTCAGTGGTTCTCAACTATGACTGTGCCTATTTACATGGCAGCCATGTCCCCAGTGGCCCTCACCCAAATAAATAAAATCAGAGACTCTGGGAATACAGCTCAGCCACAGGCGTTTTATTAAAAGCTGTCCAGGTAGCAATGCTAATGTGCAACCAGGAATGAGAACCACTGAGATGTTCACAGGCCTGAATGGATGACAGAATAACTTGGGGGAACTTTTAGAGAAATTCAGATTCTTAGGCTGTATCCAAGACTTACTAAGTTAGAAACTCTAGGGCCCCAAAAATCTATATTTTCAAAAGCTTTCCAAACAAGTCTTCCAAGCAGTAGCATCAAATTAGTGTTTAGAAATCACAAGTAGCTATGACCCTCACTGCTCCTCTCTGCATTTTTCTGACACAAAAGTCACATTTGAAATGTCAACAATTAGGACTTACTCATTTCCTGATAGCATCCTGCATTGGAATGTCTTTGTCCAGTAACTTAATCCAACTCCTTTCATCTCAGGCATCTCTGAATTCATGAAATCAGGTAGGTGATGCAGAAAGAGGTAGGAATGTCCCAGAAACCCAGGTTTCCTTACCCACATCTTTGCCCTGCCTGGCCCTGGATATGTCACATACTTGAGATGATTTTCAAGTATATAATGGCTGTGACATAGACCATCTATACACCCTCTTGCATAAACATCCCCCCCCACCTCAAGCATCCAAGGACAATAAAGCCAGGCCACTGGACATCAAGGGTAGAGGTGATCTCCCAATGACACTGTTTGTATTAAATCATTGCTCTGCACACCCAGAAGTGAAATGTTCAGCAAAGCTCCAGTTGTCTATAATTCACAATTTTATCAGCTTAAGCCTCCCTTTGAGATGCTGAGAACTTTGTTTGCTATGTTCCTAAGCAAAGCCCAAAGGGGTTGGAAAATTGTTTTAAGTGTCCAAAGGCTTTTACATGAATGAAGTGGTTGAGATAAGATCTACTATAAAACCAACTAATGATAAATGAGAGCAAGAATTGCATCCAGAACACAAAGATGGTGCTTGTGCCTCCAATCCCCATAAAATTCTCATGAAAGAACCCAGGTTGGACTAATGTCCAACTGGGAATTACTATACCCCAAAAGCCTCCAATCTAAGGCATTGGCCCCACAGGTTTAGCCTTCTTAGTCTAGCCTCTGAGCCCACAGTTAAGACATGGATATTTTTAAAACCAAATAACAGACTGGAAGACATTGAGCTGCCTCTGAGTACATGGGCATAGAACTCGTGTATTTATCCAATCATAATGGTGATAGCCAACATTTATTGTGCCCCTGTTGTATAAAAGTCAGTGTTCCAATAATTTTAAATGTATTAAATAATTTACTTCCCACAAGATTTCTTTAAGATAGGTGCTATCATTAGCTACATTTTATAGATAAAGAAACTGAGACACAGATGTTAAGTCACTTCTACATGAACACACAGTGGTACGTGTTGGAGTCAGGATTCAAACCTAGACATCCTGGCTTCAGGAACATGTGCCAGGCACTAAGGGGACATTTGGAATACATTAATGAACAATACTGCTTAATCCTAGAGTCCTAGGATGGTGAAGGATTAAACTTGAGGCCAGGGAGGCAGTGTGAGATAGAGTACTCCACTGAGCTACCAGTGGTCTTGAAACAGTCTTTCCCCCTCTTTAGCCTCAGCTCTCCTATCAGTAAAATGTGAGAGTTATCTAAACGTTCTCTAAGACATTCTCTTCTTATAAAGAACCAAAATTGAAAAGTAGTAGATTAGGTCGTAGAATGCAGTGGGTAAGATTTTTGTGTGTGTGGTAAGGGAGTGGTTTAAGGAGGAAAAGCAAACTCCTCAAGAAAGATGAAAATAACCATTCTGTCCTGCTCAGTAATCTGGAGGACTCACCCAAGACATCCTTCTCTACAATCTGGGGAGCTTGTGGATGATCCATGAGAGAAGACAAAGGGAGAAAAACAGGAATGGCTTTTTCACTGCTCACAAGTGAGTTTCCCTTTAAATGATGTATAAAGGGAATTAGAGACACAGGGAGTTTTAGGCAGGGACTTTGCTGGTCATTTCAGTGTACATGTTCCCAACAGTCAACAGCATCAAATATTCATTCCTCTCTGAAAGCAAGCCTGCCACAGCATCAGAAAAGTGCATTTGCTAAATACCTAAACATCTGGACAGCAGCCTTTCCAAAGGAATCAGAGTCAGAGAGAGCAGAGCCAGAGTTCAAAGTGACAGTGTAACTAGCTTACACAGATGAAAGGACAAAGGTGGCCAGGCCTGCCATTGAGTGGGGGCGGGCTGGTACGAGAAAATCCTTGGCAATGAGCCCCCTGTTTACAGCAATTGCCTCGTCTACCAGACAAAATGTGTTGGTCTCTCTATCTTGCTCTAAGGTCAAAAATGGACCTCCTGTTCCATCTTCATCCCAACAAAAAGATCTGATTCTAAGCCATGCTCTGGGCTTGGCAGCGCACAACCAACACCCTTCGTGATGTGCTGCACTTCTGAAGATTAATTTGGATCTGTTCCCGTGACAGCAATCAGCCTAGAACCTAATGATCTTGTCTGAGCATACCACACAGCTCCCAGCGGCACCACTGCCATGAACCTCATTCTCTTCCTTTCTTCCTCCCACCATAAAGGTACCATGAACTTCTTTTAAATTGGATATATTAAAAATAGTCTAGCAGTTCCTCTAAAAGGTAACATTATACGTGATATCATATGATCCAACAATTCCACTCCTTGGTGTACATGCCAAAGAAAATTGAAAACACATGCCCACACAAAAACTTGAGCATGAATATTAACAGCAACATTTTTCCATTAAAATGGCCAAAGAGTGAAAATAATCCAAATGTTCATCAGTGGATGAACGAATAACAGAATATCGTAAGTTGATCCAACGGAATAGTATTCAGCCACAAAAAGGAATGAAGTACCAATACACACACATGGATGAACCTTGAAAACATCATGCCAAGTGTAAGAAGCCATTCCAAAAACCATGTTATACTTGTTGTATGATTCCAGTTACATGAAATGTCCAGAATAGATAAATCTATAGAGATAGAAATTAGATTAGTGGTTGCTTAGTTTTGGGATGAGGGTGCAGGGGAGTGATTGCTAGTGGGTTTGGGGACACAAGAAGACAAAAATGTTCAATAAGAGACAAAAATGTTCTAAAGTTAGATTTTGAAAATGGTTGTACAACCTCATGAATACTCTAAACAACATTCAATCATATACTTTAAATGGGTAAATTATATGGCATTTGAGTCATATCAGAAAAAAGCTGTTTTCAAATGCATGTGTTACTTAAATGTGCCTTATAATGCAATCTGATAAAGCTTATAGGATATTTAAGTGACTTACATTCTTACATGGCCCTAGAGAAAATGGAAATGAAAGCCTTGATTACCTGCTTCTTCCTTTTCTTAACTGTGGAGAGATGTTCGCACAAGAGTGGGAAATAATTGCCTTAATGCCTTTCACCTCAAATTTCAATCTCAAACAGATATATATCACATATTTTTTTTATTAAATCATAGCCATGCACATTAATGCAATCGCGGTGTACAGTGTGTTGGTTTCATATACAATCTGAAATCTTTTCATCTAACTGGTTAACATAGACTTCATGGCATTTTCTTGGTTATTGTGTAAAGACCTTTATATTCTGCATTCAATAAGTTTTGCCTGTACCCTTCTAAGATGCACTATAGGTGTGATCCCACCAATTACCCTCCCACTGCCCATCCTCTCTCCTCCTATATCACATATTTTTATAGTTACAGAGGAACAAGAAAAGGATGATGGTTTGGCCAGAACAAGATTGATAGAAATTGGATATATTGAAGTTTTTTTTATTTTTGACATGATAGGGTAAAATATAAATATAATTGGCTATAGAAGCTTAGTCACAAAGAACAGTAAAAATAGGAAACAAACTTCTATCCTGTATTGTTAAATATTTTCCCACCAAGAGGAAGGGTGAATGTCCTAGAACTTCAGGATTCTTTTCTTCTATTCATAATTCCATGAGGTAGGGACAAAGTGTTGAACTTGCCTCCCAGAGCTATTGAGATGGGCAATCCCAGGGGTATAGAACATTCTCAGGTTCTATCTTCATTGTGCCTCCCCTCTTCTGTGGTGGGATTGCTTTCAGACTGCAGGGGCTCTTTGGTGCCACTGGTGTTGTGTATGGAACCTTGGATGTGTGACCTTAGATTGGTATTTCACTTTGGTTGTGCCCAACTTCTCAGCAGAAAAATACTTCCTACCAGGCCACCTCTAAGCCTTCTTCTGAGAATTAAGAGAAACAATGGATGGGCAATGCTTTGAAGACTATAAAATATTTTTCACATGTAAAGGATTGTTATAACTAATCTCCATCTTAAAACAAAGGTGTTATTGGCCATAAGACATGAACTTTCAGACCTGAAAATTGTGAATGTATGGAGGCCATACTGAAAGGTGGGGGAAACATATCAGTATTCAAAAAACTGTAGCCTCTTGGAATCAAAGAATCTCAAAATCAAGTAGGGACTTAGTAGAAGTCCTTATTATACTTGAATCTTCTCCAAAACGGTCATGAAAAATAACTCAAATCCATCAACTTTATGTTCTGATCAATGTAATTACCATGTTTCTACTTAGGAGGCAGATCTCAGAAGAACCACATAGGAGATCCAGCTAAATTCAATCTAACAAATCCTTTGTGCCCAGACTTGGATTATCAATTGTGGGGATGCCCTGCCATCTTGGAACTTTCAATCTGGGAGAAGAAGTAAAATTTTCATATTGGGTCACTCAAAAGACAATTCAAGGCAGTGCTTAAGCCAAATCGTAGAAGGTATTTGAAGTCCTTGTATTAATTTTCTGTGGCTTTTGTAATACATTTCTTTGTGTCTGAAACAATGCAAATTTATTCTCTTAGAGTACTGTAGGCCAGAAATAAAAAATATGTTTTACTGGGCTACAGTCAAGGAATTGGTGGGTCTGGTTCCTTCTATAAACTTAAGAGGAGAATCTGTTCTTTGCTTCTTTCAGCTTCTGTTGGTCGCCAGCCTTCCTTGGCTTGTGGTGACATTACTCCCTTCTCTGCTGCCCTGGTCACATTACTGTTTCCTTCTTTGCAGTCAAATCTTCCTCTGCCTACCTCCTACCAGGACATAGAGGACCCACTCAGACAATCCAAAATAATCTCATCTCAAGATACTTAATCACATTCGCAAAGTCCCTTTTTGGCAGAGAGATAACACTCATAGGTTTGGGAAATTAGGACATGGGTATTTTCGGAAGCCATAATTCAGCCTATAGCAGTCCTCAATAGCACCAATGGTCTGGATGGGGAAAAATTAACTTGGGCTAAGAACAGTGGCTTGAAGATAACAGAATTAGGGTAAACTTAAATATGAATAGAATTTTATTAAGAAGAGAGAAAGAACACTGTATTGATCAATAAGAATGAAAGTAATCAATTAGGCTCATATTCAGTATCATTTATCAACTCATAATTGTTCTAGATTCTTCCATCTATAGGGAGACCAAATTCCCCAAAACTTTATCTCTATCTCAAGAAGCATATAATGTATTAGAAAAAGAAAGACATGTTCATAAAGCAGTGACTATGCTACTCCATTCCTTCTGCTGGGAAAAGGAGCTCAATGTGGCTATGGTCAGGGCAGCCTCCCTGGGAGAAGTAGTCTGAGTGTGGGTTATCCACTCTTTAAACAGGAAGTGCAGGCAGGAGAGGGGCTGAGGAAGATGAAGACTGAGAGAGTGAGGAGGGTTGGCAAGAGCAAGGTCCCTGGAAACCTTACCCAGAACAGTTAGAGTAGAACAGCAGAATAGAAGCCAGGATTCAGCAAGTTGAGAGAGCATAGATGAATAAAAATTGGAAGCTAAGCAAAGGAGAAGTGGAGAAAAATGAAAAGTGGTGGCCATGAGGAAAAATGACAGTCAAAAAAAGTCAGGAGGTGGAGTTTGTTTTGTTGTATTTAAGAAAAGAGACATCTGATTGTATTTGAATGAGAAAAAGGCAACATCAGAAGAAAGGGGAGAATTAGAAATGCTGGAGAACACCGTGATGCTGGTGAACTTGCAGAAACACCTTTGGTTTGGCACAGTCCTCAGGATTAGGGAGGGGCTGAGAACACAACTCCAGGGTGAACTGAGACCACTCCCTCTTCTTCACTGGTCTCTTGGTGAGGAGGAGGGTTGCCTCCTGCTGGGTCACTATGATGTTTTCCTAAAATTTGCAGGCTTTGCTCAGCAACATTTTTCAATTGGCAACAGAGGCAGGGGAGGTAAGAGCTATTCTTCTAATCATCTCAGTTCCATTCCAGTACTAAAGAGGTGTCAACTCATTTACAAATGGAGAAACTTGTTAACCTTGTCAAATTCTTACACATAGCAAAATACTGTCCTTACAGGTTCTGGCTTATTTACTAGCATTGTCCACCTTTTTCAGTTCTCTCTAGGGTACAGGAAGGGGTAACCTCCAAGGCAGAGGAAAAAGGATGCACATTTGAGGGCAGACAGGCAGTAGGTACATAGTATAATCTCTGCTAAAAGAATGAAACTCATACATAGAACCCTCAAACCTTTTGCTCTCAGGTCATAAAAATATTTCACCTGAATTCAATAAGAATTTAGCAGGATGTGCAGTGCTCCCACCACTCTGCTGGGTGTTAGAGACACAAAAAATAGTTATGGATTTATTTCTTGGCCTTTATGGAGGCCATGTGTTTTGGAGGAGGTTGAAATGGAAACAACTCCATCCACTAGAGTTACAGAATTGCATTCTTCTGCACTCAACAGAACCCTGAAGAACACGGGGTGCTACTCAGGGCTAGCTGGGAACACTGCCACCCTGAACAAAATCAGGATTTATGGCATAAAGGAAGATGGGGTGAACACATACTTTGAAGGGCAACTAGCCAGTCTGCCAAACAACCAACTCTAATATAGGGGTATAGTGGGAACTATACCAAAAATGGGAATCAAGGCTCAGCACAGTAGCTCACGCCTGTAATCCTAGCACTCTGGGAGTTTGAGGCAAATGGATCACCTGAGCTCTGGAGTTTGATACCAGCTTGAGCAAGAGCAAGACCCCATCTCTCCTGAAAATAGAAAAACTAGCCAGGCATTGCAGCAGGCTCCCAGCTACTTGGAAGGCAGAGGCAAAAGAATCACCTGAGCCTAGGAGTTTGAGGTTGCCGTAAAAAAGAAAAAAGAATGTATATGTGTGTATATATATATGTGTGTGTGTGTGTATGTAGGAATCAAGTGATATGGAAGCATAAAGAAAAGAGGGATGCATTGTTGTATAGACATGGAAATAAGGTGCCTAACGTGGCTGACAGAGAAATTTTTTTCATAGTGGAAATGATAATTGAGCTAGGTGTAAAGAATGACCAAGGTTTCACCAAGTTAGACATGCTCTAAAGATTTGAACCCAGGAGCACTGAGGTAGGAAAGTACTTGACAGATTTGGTGAATAGCAAAATACTGGAAGAGAAAAGGAAGAGGAGGCTGTGGCATGAATGATGGAGAGGAATTTGAAGGATATGCAATGCCATGCTGAAGAATTTTAACTTTATCCTACATACAGTAGGGAGTCCGATGTGGTTTGGATATTTGGCCCCACCAAATCTCATGTTGAAATTTGATTCCCAATATTGAATGTGGAGCCTGGTGGGAGGTGTTTTGATCGTGGGGGCCAATTCCTCATGAATGGTGTGGTGCCCATCTGCCAATAATGAGTGAATTCTCATTTTAAATGTTCACTCCACAGCTGGCTGTTTAAAGGACACCAGCAACTCCTCCTCCTCTCTCTTGCTCTTCTCTCTCTTCTCTTGCCTGCTCCCCCTTCACCTCCTCCCTTGACTGGAAGCTCCCTGAATCCCTGACCAGAAACAGATGCTGGCACAATGTTTCTTATACAGTCTGCATAACTGTGAGCCAAATAAACTTCTTTTCTTTATAAATTACCCAGTCGTAGCTATTTCTTTTACAGCAATGCAAAAAGGACTAACATAGAATGCTAGAAGTTTTTTACGTTAAGTTGATGATGTGGTAAATATGTCAGTTAGACATTGCTGCATAACGAAACCTCAGTAACCTAAAGCAAAAATAATTCAATATACAAAGGCTACCAAAAAGATGTATACACATTTTAAGAAAGGAAAAAACTGTATTAAATTTGTAATAGTCAAGTCACATTTGACTTCTGCAATTATAAGTGCTCAACATGACTTTTATTCATCTTTTTTTATCAGTACACAGTGAGTGTTACAGTTTAAATATAGTTTTTTCCCTTTGTTAAAATATGTGTACATTTTTTTTGGCACCCTTCATACTTAAGCTTCTATAAATCAGCTGGGGCTCTGCTCTAGGCTACATTTGCTGATCTGCTCTCAACTGGGTTCACTCATGCCTCTAGCTGGAGCTTGATTCTAAGCCAGGCTTAGTTGGGGTTTCTTAGGGAGGTTCTGCTCCATGTGTCCCTCATCTTTTTCCTGGAACCAGTGGGCTAGCCAAGGCATGTTCCTTTCTTACCAATGGCAGAAGGTCAAGTCAACAAGAGGAAATGCCCCAGGCTTCTTAGAGCCTAGGCTAGGAACTAGCACATCATCCCTTTCACCCCACTCTATTGGCTAAAACAAGTCACATGGAAAATCCCAAATAAAATGGTTGGAAATAGTGTCCCTTTCTTAGTAGGAACAGCAAAGGTTAAAGCAAAGGGTACAGAGTTTGTAGGGAGGAATGAAAATTTGGGGATGTTAATGCAATCTTCCATATGTGTCTTTAAAAAGATGTGTCTTTAAAAAATATATAACTCTGTGAACAACATAAAGAGTCGACGAGAGGAAGAAGAAAGTGGAGGTAAAGAAACTAGTTTGGTCTGTGGTTGCAATCATTCAGGAGATAAGAAGAGCATAAATAAAGCAGTGGTACTTATTAATACAATGGAAGGGAGAACAGACCGAAGATGTCTTACCTGCTTCCTTTTCCAATTTGGATGCCTTTTATTTCTTTCCCTTGTATGATTGCTCTTGCTAGAACTTTCAGTACTATGTTGAATAACAGTGGTGAGAGTGAGCAACCTTGTCTTGTTCTAGATCTTAGAGGAAAGGCCTTACTTTTTCATCTTTCAGTAAGATACTTGCTGTGGGTACTATATATGGCTTTTATTGTGTTGAAGTATGTTCCTTCTATAACCAAGTTTTTTGAGAGTTTTATCACGAAGGGATGTTGAGTTTGATCAAATGCTTTTTCAGCATCAATTGAAATGATCATAAGGATTTTGTTCTTTGTTCTACTGATATTGTGTATCACACTGATTGATTTGCATATGTTGAACCATCCTTGCATACCTGGGATGAATCTCACTTGATCATAATGAAGAATCTTTTCAATTGTTTAACCGTTGTTGAGTTTGGTTTGCCAATATTTTGTTGAGGATTTATGCATTAACTTCAGAGCACTGGTTCTCAGAAATAACTAGATGAAAACTCATCAATGGACATTGTTTGGTGATATTGATACAGCTGTGTGAGTCTATCAATTCCTAAGATTTTTTGCTCAGGTTACAAGACATGATTATTTACCTTTTGTCTTCAATCTTAAGCAAAGATGATTCTTTGCTAGAGAAGTTGAAGTGATAAATGTGGGTCTGTGGGTGGCCACATAGCAAAAAAATCATGTCAGAATTACTGCTGAGGTAAGAGTGCTCAATTCATTTGATTCTTCCTTAATAGCTTTCACTCATAGGCATCATGGTCCCTGTAGCACTTCCAGTCTCAGCCATACTTACAACATTGATTCTATTCTCCTATATTGGTCTCTCACTGTTCTGTGGGTGAACCCATCTTAGGTTTCTCGCCTACACGGATTACATCTTCTCTTCTTAGATACACAGTAGAAATACAACAAAGATGTCTTGCCATGATAGTCTTTTGTTCCAGTTACCCCACTTGTATCATAAGGTCAAATGTTATTTACTCATTTCTCCAGCCTGTAAAGAACCTGTTAGGAATTAGACTCAGTAGCCAAGTGCAATGTCTTGGGGAAGCAACAACAGGTTACTGCTGTTCTCCCTGGGAATACTGTGTTAATCTGCCACTCAGAGTTTCTGAGCCCAGCTGTTTAATTTATGACCTACCCTTTAGTTTGGTGATGGAGAGAGACAAAAATTAATAGGTCCACTCCCTGTAACTGTTTTTACACCTTTCTAAATGTATTGGGACAAATTTGACATCACAGAAAGAGCAGATTTAGAGACAATTTCAAATCCTAACCAGGATGCTTGCTGGCAATGAGATGCTGAAGTCATCTAAGTCACTTATTATCATGGAAACAATTGTTGTGTGTGTAAAGTGGGGATAATGATAATTTGCACTAGCCAGTGGTTGTTAGGGACAGGTAAGATAAAGTGGTTGTAAATATTTTATCAATAGTACTAAGCACAGGCATATTATAAAAGGTTTCCAGGAAACCCATGACCTTTCCTTATGTCCCAATTCCTTACCCCTTAAATCTCAATCATAATGATCATCATCAAAGAGGTCTTCTCAATATATCTAATTCAATCATATTTCACTTCAGCATACTCTTATTTCTTTTGTTTCTAAAGCAAGGAAAAATATGATTTCAGGTTGTACTTCTTTTAAAAGAAAAAAAGATGATATTGTATGTGGCTTTCCATTCAAAGTACCACATTTGAGATAGTAGATATTGACAAATAGAGCTAATTTAGAGGAAAGAGCTCAAGATGACACAAATGGACACTTTGAAAGAGCAAAAGAAAACAGGGACAGAGAACACTACTTTGCAGATGGAGATACAATGACAGCAAAGGTCAGATTCTAAAAGGACTGCTTGAAGGGTCGGGTTTTGTTGTTTTCTACGGGCTCATGTCTTGGCTCGAGTTTCCTAGAAAACAAAGAGACTGAGGTAAGGATTAAGTGCTGAGACTATTTTAGAGGTGCAAATCCCAGGGCAATGAGAATGGGAGAAAAAGGAAGTAAATACTGTGAGACATGTTAACACACTGAGTGATTAATGTACATCGTGTAACGTCATATGTTAGTGTACACCGTGAACCGTGAAGAGACATAGCCGGTCATTGGTGCACATTCTTAATCACACAGGACATTCTCAAAATGAAAATGACAGTAAAACTGTACCTTGGAACAGTCTATGAGAGGAAGCAAAGGAAAGATGTTAATTCACCTGTTTCCATTAACCAAAATTTGACCACAGAAGATATTAACTTCTCTGCCTTTCCAGATTGCATCCCTGGCCCCTCAGCAGCTATTTGGGATGTCAGATCCCATACCTACTGTGTAGTATTTCATCTAGGTCTGGAAGGAGCAGGAGTGGCCCCACAGTCTGGTTGGCCAGGATACACAGCAGCAGCAAAAGGGGTCAGGTTTCCTCCTGGATGAGTGACAGGAGGGGCCCAGGAACTGAAACCATGTGGACCCACCCTGAACCCATGGCTGCAGAAGCATCTCAGAGTGGAATCTGACTGTAAGTGGCCTCTCAGAGAAGGACAGATACAGTGCTGTCTGAGGTGGACAAGAAACCACAGACCTAGGAGATGAGGGCACCAAGAGAATCAGGAGGAGTATGTAGAGTTGTTTTATACTGGCTCCACTATTTCCATATCTTCTGGTGCCTACTATGTACCAGGCACTTACTACACCTTGAAAATACTAAATAAATAAATAAACCCACTAAGTCATTAGTGAGTTCCTCAAAGGCACTCACGCTCTGGAGCTTCAACAGACACATGAGCAAATTATTGCAAAAATTGCCATGTAGAAGCCGTGTATATATAGACAGAAGACACAGTGATGAAATAATTAAAAGACATGATAGAACACTTTTCGCTCACATAGAAGGGGAAAGCACACAGATAGAAGGAGAGCTCACATAGAAGGAGAGGTACACAAATGCGGACTGGGCTGCTTTGCAAACTGCTGGATTCCCTGCGGTATTTGGGCCCCAGCTGGCCAGCCACCAAACTAACAGGCCATAGAGAGGACAGAAGAATCCAGGGCATGAACTGGGTGACTCTTGAGGCCGTTCAGGCTCTGGAGCTCTATACTCTTATGATAATTTATATTTGACATGGATAGACAGTTCCATTGGTCAGAAACTTTTGTTAAGTCTGTTTGAGGGTCCTACATAAGCTGGCAGTTTTGTTTTAACTGAATTCTCCTCAATTCTACCCACTTCTGTTGCAACCATAAGCCTTTGGTCACCAATGGGGAAGGATAAGAGAGTATGAAAGATTGTTTTACTGCTTCTCCTGGGGAAAAAAATAGCTCTTACCAGCAACAGCCTCCTGGAAAATATAATAGAATATAATAATTAGCCAATACTGCAACAAAACTATAAATACGTCTAAACTTACCCTACAAAGAATACATAGAATTTTTTGTATTTGAAACACTAAAGCAATTAATAGGCATTGAAGAAGATATGGAAAAAGTAAAAAGATAAGCCATGTTATTAGATGGGAGAGTTTAGTGTAGCAATGTCAATTCTCACTAAATTTATCTATAAATTCTATGTGATTCCAATAAAAATTACAGCAGAATATTTTGAGGAAGTTGACAATTTGATTGTAACATTTATAGAAAAGAATAATGGCTCTCAATCAATTTTGAGAGCAAAGAGGAAGTATCTGTTTTATAAGATATTAAGATAAGCTACAAGTGAAGTTTTTTAATAAATCATATCAGTAATTACACAGGAACAAGGGAAGAGATCAATGGAAGAAAAAAGAGAGCACTGAAAACAAAAATTATATAAAATTGGGAAGTTTGGCAAACCAGTGACAAGGGGATGGGATATTTATTAAGTGCTGTTGAGAAAATTGACTGGCCCTATGAAGAAAAGCCAGATCACTGCCTCAGAGCATACATAAAAGAAATTCAAAATATGTTAAGAACCTAGATGTAAAAGTAAAATTACTAAAATAATAGAAGAAAATGTGGGAATATCTTTGTGACATTAGGAAAGGAAAGGGACTTCTCGAATAAATACCCAAATCATAAAACATAAAAATTTGATGAATACGACTATATCAGTGAAATTGTGTTTAACTAACCATCCCACAGAAAAAACTGATAGATAGTTGGCAAGTTGGAAGAAAGTGTATCACCATTTAAACAAAGAGATGGAGAAGTATCCTGTAGGAGCCCTACAATTAAAGAAAAAGATAGAAAATGCAAAAGAAAAAAACACAAAACACAAGATTTTCAAGGATATGAATAGACAAACCACAAAAGGGTGGGATGGACATATCATTTATCAACCAAACCAGGACACCTTAAGAGTAAATATGGGCACTTTGAATAACTACGCAAAAGCCTGGACTATACGAGGCTAATCAGGACATACAGTCACTGGATAGAAGGAGAAACTGTAATCCCAATAGAAAAGATGAGGAGACACTTAATAACATAACTAAATAAATACAAATTAAAATAACAACGGGATACCACTTTCTACCCATCAAGGATACAAAATTTAGAAAGCCATGTCACACATACCAAGTATTGGCTAAGACAAGTACCACGACTGAGTGTTTAATGATGAGTCTTTATAGCAAATCTGACGGTACTGAATGAGAGCAAATAGACTTATACTCTGACCCAGTAATCCCACTCTTGCTCACATACCCTGGAAGCTTGCAAAAAGACCACACATTAACATCTGTGAGGAAGTCCATTTGCAGCACCATGATAACAGGCAGTTAGAGGCAACTGAGGTGTCATCAAGGGAAGCAGACACATGGTATGCAATTAGACACTTCACTTCACCATTAACTGGATATGTACATGGCAACACAGCCCTCAAAAACCACAACTTTGAATGAAACATAATCAATACAGAGTGAGATTCATAAGATTCACAGACACTTTCACATGTTCATGTTCTCACTTCAAGGGACCAGCCAGGCATGATTTATGTTTCTCATTCCCAAAGCGCCATCTGAAGGAGAGAGTATCTGGTTGGCCCCACTTAGCCTAGTCAGCTGTAGTCAGGGGCACAAGGTTATTTGAGGCTGCTCTGGCTACTCTACTTCTGTGAGTAATGGAGAAGGCAGGAAAGTGCTCAGGAAAGAGGCTATAGGCTCATCAAGGAACTGCCCCCCACCTGAAAAAATCTGGCACACTCTCTTTATAGATGTCTCTTGTCATACAACCAAGGAGACAGACTTGACCAGGTCAACAGAAGAGGAATTGAACTAATGATGTCACGTGAGGTCACATTTGTCCTTCCATCCACTGCATATCTCAGAAGATTTAATTTTTAAAAAGTTACAGAATGGTAGAGCTTAGCTGGAAGTTAGAGAACATAGAGTCTTAACCCAACATTTTGTAGATTAGGTGACTAGAGCTCAATGGCACTAAAAATTACCCAAGATCTAGCACACAAGCAAGGACTCAGTTGGATTGCAGACTCCCATTCCAGGGTTTCCCATCTCACCCTTAAGCTACCTGAGCATACTATTTTATCCCACAAACCAAATAGAGATCAAGTCCCTTAAACAGGAATTAAAATCAATATGACATATTTGTAGTTGGGGTCCACGACATATTTAGAGAGTTCATCAAGGTTAGGACACCAGCCTGGTGGACTCAAAACCTCAGCTAATGCTCTAGATGAATCTCAGTTGAGGTGATTATAATCACCTACCTAGTCTCTGGAGAGACTTTTCCACGTGCATCTCCCTCCTTCCTCCAATCGTGGACTTCCTTCCCATCCTGAGTGACGGAGGGATCCTTTGCTAAAGGTGCATCCAGTACAGCATTAAAGTTGGAATATTTTAGACTTGAAATTTCAAGTTGGAAGAGGATTTAGAAGTCATCCCTCAAGCCCTCCAAACTTTACAGATGGGGAAACTGAGGCTCAAAAATAAGGGATGAGAAGCCCAAAGGCACAGAAAAGGCTGTGTAAGCATAACATGAACATATTCTAATTCTCGCCAGTACCCTTTCCACGACTGCTCCCAAGCTGTTTCTCTCCTATTTCTGTGGCAAGTTTGCTTATCAGTAGCTGAGCACCCAACTGAGTAAAGCGAAACTGTGAAGGTCTGAGTTGTCACAGGTAATGTACAAATTGGATAACAAATAAAAACAAAAACAGAAAAGCTTATAAAGGAAGGCCACGGTGTGGCAGATGCTGTTGGGCCCCCACCAACATGCTTCAGGCGTTGCCACTGCTGTATGCACCAGCCCTCTTCCAACTGCCAGCATCTACATCTCTCCCCAGCTGCCTTATCCCAAGGCACCATCAGCCTCTAGTGCTAGGGAATTAAATTCCCACTCCCAACAGCCTTCAGGCGATGACTGATCAAAGGCGGTGTAGCCATCCCCCTCTGTGGGATAGGTCACACTGGCTCAGAGGCCCTCAGGGGGATGAGGCTCCTCACCCACAGAGTAGCTGGCCTGATAAACACACCCTGTCCTGCTCCTTCCTCTTTGCCATTTCACTTCCTCTACTCTTCTGCTGTTATTTCCTTCATCTCCCAAACAACTACGCATACTCAAGTCCTCTCAGAGTCTATCTGTAGGAAACCCAAAGTAAGAAAGCTTTGAGACATGTGCATCTTCCCAACCTCTCACCCCTACCTGGCCTGGAGAACAAGGTACATTTTCAGGATAGGTTAGGTTACACTACTATAACAAAATTATTTTCAGTGACTTCAAACAAAGTTTCTTTCTCACAGTCTGCCAACTGTGGGTGACTCTTCTCAGGTAGCTCTCCTCCAGATGGCCATTGAGGGATCCCTACCCTTTCTATGTGTGGCTCTAGTATCCTGGAGCCCTCTTCTTCCAGCTAGGCAGGGGATGGAAAAAGAAAGAATGAAAAATTACTAGATGTTTTAAGGGCCAAGTCTAGAAGTATTCCATATTGCTTCTGCCCATTTTCTATTGGCCAAAATTTAGTCCTATGATCTTACCTGAATGCTTGTCATATGTTTGGGGGCAGGAAGGGAGGGGAAGAATAAATGGTTGGTGAAAAATATACCACTATGTTTTCCATAGAGATATATGTACAGGGCATCTGACTGGAATTTAGAACTGGAGAGCCCTGACTCGCCAACCATAGCCCTGGTCAAGGAAAAAGGTTATTGATCAGCAGTAGCAACCTATTCTTGGCCTTTGTCATCCTAGCTCCTGAAGTCACTTCTCCTGCCGATCCCACCTGTGGCCCTTGGATTACTTCAGCACTCATTTAGCACACACTATTTGAGCACCTACTGTGTGTCAGACTCTGCTGGGCACTGGAGAACTACTGGCTCCTGAAGTACTGGTTTGCACCACAGTATTAGGTATTTCAATGGCCTTCACTCATCATTCAGTGGGAATTTGCAACTGTGTCACCTTACAGGGCAGGTGTGGGTTTTCTGGAAGCCTTCAGCACTACACCTCCCCTCCCCCCAACTCTCACCAATTCCCTAACATGAGATTAGATTTCCACTGAGCTTACCTCTCTGGGGTCTTCCAAGTTCTCTAGTCTCCTCCAGGATAGCAGTTCTTAACCTGGGGTCCTGGACAGTAAGGTTGCATCTTTACTCTCACTACCCTCTAATTAATGTGTCAGCACACTGTGGCCCACAGGCAGAATCTAGCTCACCACCATAGCCTGTGAGCTATGAATGTTTTTTACATCCTCAAGTAGTTGGAAAACAATCAAAAGAGAAATAATATTTCATGACTTATAAAACTTATATGAAATTCAACTTTTACTGTCCATAAATAAAGTTTTATGGGAACACAGTCATGCCCATTCATTGATATATTATCCGTGGCTGCTTTTATGCTATGTCAGCAGAGTTGAATAGTTGCAGACAGAGGCCATGTGGTTCACAAAGCCTAAAATATTTACTATCTGGCCCTTTCCAGAAAAAAGTTTGCCAATCTCTGCTGTAACTGAAAGTTAGCATTTTCTTCAGTCATGATTAAAGGCAGTAAACCAGAGTGGTATTCACAATACCTGTGACTTTGTCACCAATAGAATTTAAAGATACTTTCATAACATATTCCAGTTGTTACATATCTTAAAATATCATTTATACTCATTATTTTGAAATTAGACCCATCATTTTATCTGGCCATTTTAAAGAATTAAAAAAGAAATACAAAAAATTTAAAAAGAAATACATATAGTAATTACTACATCACATGTTTGTGTGGTTTTAAACTTTTTTGATAACTAAATTTCAATATAAATGCAATCCCATATATTTTGATTTAGGCATTTAAAGAGGGCATTCTGAGAAGGGATCCATAGGCCTCACCAAACTGCCAGAAGATTCTACACAAAAAGGGTAAAAGTCTCAGCTCTAGGAGAAAGGGAACCCATGGGAAAGGGTCCTGATTCCCCCTGAACTCTGGCCAGTTCTCTTGTACAAAGTGACAGAGCCAACCCCCTATATCCAATCTACTCACTGGGAATGGAGAACTCTCATCCACACAAGGAGCTTGTGTTGCATTCCTAATCCCCTGCAATCACATGACATGGAATCCTCAGTAGCATTTAGTTCTTTCCCCCAACATGCTCAGGCGTCTTTGCCATGCCCTTAGGGCCTACATTGTAAACTGCCCAGATATCCTCACCCAGTCAACCTCAAAAGGGCTTTGATGTCAGGTCCTGTGAACTCTGTTAGAGACCCTTAAATCTCACTTTCCAGGATGGAAGCTGGGAAGGGATGGCAATGCCAACACCCAAGGACTAATAGCCCAAGAGGACCCCTTTGCCCTTTCCACACACCCCATTCATACAAGAATGCCAACTTTACTTAGTTAAATCCATGCTCCCTACTCATCCAAGAGAGAAGGGAAGCTTGTTTTGCTTCACGTAAGAAGAACCACATTGGACTTTGTATTGAAGAGGACTATTTATTACCCCTAAGGTCCCTCCATCTATAATACAAGTATTAAATCTAAAACTCCCACCTGAGAATTTTGCAGAGGTCATGGTCCTACCCTCAAATGGTCACATGACTGTTGACTGAGCCACATACACATGGAAACCATCAGAATAAATACAGAGGTTGTTAACAGTAGCACACAAGCTCAAATCAGCAATGTGGTTAAGATTCAGAATATTAGTTCCTTCTGATAAGGTACCCGAGCTTTCCCTAGCTAGAGAATGTAATTGAATAACTATGTGTGTGTGGCCCAGGTGGATCTTCAGAGCCAGTGAAGGTGTGGCATGGCTGCTGCTCAGGGCCAGGGCCTTAAGGTAGATATTTGAAAGCAGAGACAAAGTGAGGAAAGTAGGTTGTTGTGTAAAGTTAATTTCTCCCCTATTCCTCAGGAAATATCCTCACAGAGGCTAGAAAATTCTCTTCCTCAGAGTCTTCCTGAAAGGAAAAGCTCCCAGAATGGTCTCAGTGATGAGAAAACAGAATCAGTTGCCACCAAGGACTCCAACATTCAGGCCTCAACCACCAGACCAGTGGTTCTCAACCTGTGGGTCACGACCCACAGGAACTGTATTAAAGGGCCGTGGCATTAGGAAGGTTGAGAACCACTGCACCAGACAATAACCAAGAATCTTCTGGCCAACGCTTCAGTGATCCAAGCCTGAGAAAGCTAGCCATGGTTTGCCTGGATTGCTCTGTCCATCCTGATTTTCCAGAAAGACCCCAAGAAAGCTGGGACAAGTTGGCCTCCCTATAGGAGACCCTCAGCTCTGCCCTGTAGACCTTGCTAGTTGCTTCACTGGGTAACTACAAACAAGTCTTAATTTCTTCACAAGTGACAGGATAGATTTTCATCTTAATGAGACCAGCCAGCTTAAACAGGCTATTGAGCCCATTTGTTTGTACTCTGGGATCCACATATTTATAAAGAACAAAGCTGGTTTCTACCATTGCTTTGATACACACCATCATTATTACCTTTTGCATTTCTCTACTGCATTTCCTTCCAAAAGATATTCACAGTTATGGTCTCATTTTATACAAACAATTCTGTAAAACAGAAAAGAGAAGGAGATACAGAAATTAGGATGATCCCCATTCTATAGATGCACAGACAGGGTCCCAGAAAGAAGGAACTTTCCTGAGGTTGCTCGGGGAGTGGGCAATAAAGTGGGCTATTCTCTGAATTGCTGCCCAGTGCCTGTGGCTCAGGTCCTTGCATTTGAGTAACCCTGAAAGCTGATGATATTCAGCATTACAGCGCCTCTTGTACCACCTACCCCAATTCTGATGATATTCAGCATTACAGTGCCTATTGTACCACCTACCCCAACTCTGGTCTCTCTTGTAAGAGCAGGTCCAGTGTTTCACAGGTAACACAGACTCAAAGTCACAAAATGGGGTATTTCTAAGAAAGGACACTGATGAGACTTTAAAGATGGAGTAACTGCCAAGTTGTGGAAGCAACCCAAACACCCATCATCCCATCCATGAATGGATTAACAAACTGTGCTTTATGTATAGCATGGAATACTATTCAGCCATTAAAAAGGTGGAGACTTTACAAAATTAGTAAAGTATCTCAAGAATGGAAAAAAATGCAATGTATTCAATAATAATATGAAGCCAATATATAAAAAATTACACACTCATACAAACAATAAAACACAAATATAGTCTAGCAAGGGGGCAGTGTGAGGAGGAAGAGGGAAGGAGAAGCACGATTGCCAGGAGAAGAGAGGGATCTTACCTAATGTGCACAATGCAAGGGTATTCAGCATGCCCCCTGGGTGAGGGGCTCTTCTACAACTTGAACTTATCTTGGAAGTGAGAACAATGTAACCTAAAAATTTGTATGCTCATATTAATCTGAAATGTAGAAAAATGATAGTTAAAAAATAAATTTAATAAAAATGGAGTAATTGGCTGACAAGATAATAAGCCCTAAAGTGGATAATAACATTGAGCTTTAAAGGGGATAATAGTATTGATCCACCTCATCAAGCCTGTTGGGAGGATTAGCTTGCTGACAGTTGTAAAGAACTTTGCAGTGAAGGAGAGTAAGTGATACCACATTTGAGAATTACCCCCTTTGGGATGCCTCTCCCTGGAGTGATTAGAGTGGTCATCTGGATGCCATGGCAACCAAGACCTGGCTGATGGCACCCTTCAGACCTATGCTTCCTGGGAAGTTCTGTGTTCTTTAACTCAAGCATAAGGTGAAGACTTGCCTTTATTCAAAAAAATGGAAGTATAATGAGAAAGAATTCGACTTTTGAGCTCCTGATGGGCGGCAGAGGTGTGGAAAAAAGTGCCAGATGCTTTTAAGAAACCCAGATAGATGCAACACTCTTGTCTGTGGCCACAGAAATCCCAGGTATAAGAGTCATGTTTAGAAGAACAATCAGAGATGCCTGAGAGGGGCCCAGCCAACCAGAGACTCAAGAGAGGCCTTATAGAAGGCACTGATTTTATTGTTCTGATCTGGAATTCTCTTTATTGCCATTAGGGAAACATTATCTCTCACTCACTTCCACAGCCAGCCTATAGGGAAAGGTTCTCTGGATTGTTTTCACAATGTTATTATTACAGTAGTATTTGTTTCACAGTAGGTGTTTAATAAACAATGATTGATCAATATTTTGGTATTTGTATGTGCTTAGGTGATTACTCACAAGCAAGCTTTTCCAATTTTGCCAGTGCTTTGCACTGAGCCATGAGTTCTCTGTCTCAAGCCTTTTGTGAAAAAATAAATGAATGAAGTGACTTGCTTATGGTCATACAGCTTGAAAAGTGGCAGAACAAAGATGGCACCAGAGCTTTCCATACCAAGCCCAGAGTTTCTTCTACTCTGATATCTAGCTCTCCATAACCATGCTGCAACCCCATCACAAGGCCTCCGGGGGATTTACCATCCATGCTTGTTTTTGTTTTCTCTGTGCTCTAAACCAGCTGAGCTAAGAATGTACTTAGCAATATTCAACCATTTGAGGGAGGCCATTTTTCAGAGGGTTGTAATGACTATGCTAGGGGCCTAGCATCCCCAGCATCCTAAGGATACCTCTAGGGGACACCTGCAACTCTTTTTTGGCATAGAAAAGTACTTTAGTTCACCTTGGTATTCTAGATGCTTGCATTTTCCTCCCATTCTTTCAATTCCTCCCATCTCACAGGCATTTTAAAGAAAAAGATTTAAAATTGCTTGGAAATTGAAGCAAGATTGCCTGGTTATTGATTCAAATTCTGGCAGGTCTGACTCAGAGCTGTTGCACTTGTTACAGCCACCAAGTCTGATAGCTAATGAAGGATTCCAGGGAGCTGAGCTGTGTAACCAAATGATCCAAGAATTTCCGTACCCTCTTCCACCTCCATGCAAGTGAATTGAATTTTTCCATTCCAGCTAGGGTCCTATTGCAGGATGTTAACTGAGATTTCAGTCAGTCTCTCTCACTCTAGGATTTTTCTTAAACTAATATTTTTGGTTCTTTGTTCCTATATCTTAATAGCAAACAACAAAAAACCTCTGAATAGCCACACAATGACAAGAGCTGGGTTTATCCAGCAATTTGGCAGACCAACACAATAAAAGTTAGCCTTAGAAGCACTGCTATTTGGTTTGTGACAGTGAATGTGCTGTGTCAAAGAAATCCTATACTTTATGTCATCCTATGCATAGAAAAAGAATCTGGATCTATTGCAAAAAGATATTAAATAGACAATAAGATAATAGTAAAAACAGTCTGCTTGTGTGATAAGAGGTTTTAAGACATAATCATATAGTCCCAAATCTACTTATTTTTTAGGCTTCCTTTAGCACATTTTCCTTGCTTGGTTTCTATGGAAACTGGAGACTTATGAGCTAGAGACACTCAGTAGTCTTTCCTGGCAAATGTGTCCATTTCAGATTTCTATGCTTTAAGTGACTTCATGTTTTAACCATTAACACCAAAAGAAAAAATAATACTCATTCATGCACTAACTCTCAGAATTATTGGGGAGATGTTGATATGTTCAGAGCTACCATTTATGGCTATGTTACAGGACACATACTAGACAATTATATATCTTAACTCATTTAATCCTCTCAGCAGCCCTGTGGGTTTGGTATCTATAACAGTCATGGCCAGCCAGGAAAATGGAAACCACTCTAGGTCTTTCAAATAGAAGGAATTGAATTTGGGGTATTAGTTATACATGTGACAGAGGAGCTGAGACACCAAACAGGAGGCCACGAGGTAGTTCAGAGAATAGCAAAAATGAGAAAGTGCCATCAAGCCTGGGGCTGTAGAGACAATGGGAGGAGGTTATGTGGCCCAAAAGTTGGGACCTAGTGGCAGGAGGTATAAGGGTCTGTTTGATTGGCACTGAAGCTACAGAGAAGACTACTCTCAGCACACCACAGAAAGCAAAGAAAGAATTAGGGAGGAATACCCTGACTTTTCACCTCTCTCTGCCCTCGTGTCTTCTGCCAAGGCCCTCATCTACATGGGGGTCAGAAGTCAAGGGCTCCTGGGAGAAACAAGTTCCTCTATAATACAACAGTAGAGCAGAGGAAGTACAGGGACAACCCTGGGAGCAAACCAGCAGTTTATTAGCAAAGTAATGCTACACCCATTTCATGGATAAGAAAGCTGAGGCACAAGAAGATAACTTTCTTAAGACAAACAGTTGCAAGTAGAATGACTTATTATCTCATTAAGAGTCCATAGTCTTTGCCACTTTATGATATCTCCTGTGGAGAGGAAAAGGACTTCACATACATGCCAATCCTATATAACATGTCCTTCACCTAATTAGGCCAACTTTTTAATGTAAATATTTAGTTGTGGGAGTCTGTTCATCTTAAATTCACCCATTTGGAGAGTTCTGGATGTTCATTTGATATGTGCTTAATAATTCCAAATGATTCAGCCTTTACTGCTGTGTTCCAGGACACATACTAGAAAATTATACATCTTAACTCATTTAATACTCCCAGCAGCACTAGGGATTTGTTATCTGGGGTCCATCCAAGAAAATGGAAACCACTCTAGGTCTTTCAAATAAAAGGAATATAGTCACACATGCCTTTAGTCATTAAAAACAAGCAAAGGGCCACTTATTTACTAGTGATTGGAACTAGAAGTAAAGGGGCACAGGACTGATGAGAAACCTTGCGTTTCTCATAGTTGTTAGAGAACTGGATTGTTATTCCAACTAGGTAGAGTGTCACAAAGAGGAGATGAGAAAAAGTTTTCTTTTCCAGTTCCAGTTTTCTTTATGTTTGACTACCTGCTACTATTATACAAAACCTGTCAGAGAAATCTGCGTGTACGTATCAGAAGAAAGCTAAAATTTCTATCCGTCAACTTCATCTTTTCCCCAAACTGGGGTTAAGAAGGCCATTTAGCTAAAGGGCACTAGGGCCAATCTTGTAGAGAATTATTACGTCTAATAATGCCAGAGCAGTCCTCTCTTAGAGGCATTGTGTTTTCAAAAGCGTTTACTTGAAAAACCAAGAAACCTTCTAATATAAGGAGTTTCAGTGACTGGCAAGAGAGGAGAACAATTTTGGATAAATCATTGTTTTCCTTTAAATGCACGTTTTATGTGAAATAACAGCTCTGTTTACATTAGCAGACAAATCTGTGAAAACATGAGGGTACTCTGTTTTCTTTCCCAAAGGGTCCAAAGTGCTTCACCAGTTAATGGCCCTTGAAGGAGAATGTTGTTCTCCCACTGAGTCCCCCAGGCCAGGCAGGGAAGGTGGTATACTCTGCTCCTTGCAGGCACTGCACAGTTCTGGCCATGCCCTGCCCTGATCCCAGAAAAACAAGCATCTTGAGAGAAACTGAAGCAAGTAAAGTGTAATTCCTCCTATGATCCCCCAAAAGACTTTTTCAGAACTAATGAGATTTACAATAGCTTTGCTATTGACAGCAATGGATATTTAATGACCAGGAAGTCTTTCCATTTTTGCTTTGTTTTATTTTTGGGGTTTTTTTTTTTTTTTGAGACAGAGTCTCACTCAGTCTCCCTCAGGTAGAGTGCCATGGCGTC
Organism: Perodicticus potto; assembly: GCA_963574655.1. NCBI lineage: Eukaryota > Metazoa > Chordata > Mammalia > Primates > Lorisidae > Perodicticus > Perodicticus potto. Next base: position 34,654 of record CAUYRH010129256.1, read on the forward strand.
ATGGCTCACAGCAACCTCAAACTCTTGGGCTTAAGCGATGCTCTTGCCTCACCCTCCCAAGTAGCTGGGACTACATCTACTCCTTCACCACTGATACTAGATAAAACACATTTCAGGGGAAAAGAGTACCTGTTGGTTTTTCCAGATGCTTGTCTAAAGACAAGAGAGAGAAATCCCATACCTTGTGACTTCCCTGGGTTTTCTCCATGATTGGGTCCAGGCTATGTGGGCCTGATGCCATTCTAGAGACCCTCTTTAACAGAAAGAATATAGGCTGGGCACAGTGGCTCATGCCTGTAATCCCAGTGCTTTGTAAGTTGAGGCAGAAGGATCACTTTAGGCCAGGTATTAAAGATTAGCCTAGGCAGAGCGTAGTGAGACCCCATCTCTACAAGAAAATATACAAAAAAATTAACTAGGCATGATGGTGCATGACTATAGTCTCAGCTACTCAAGAGACTGACGCAGAAGGATTGCTTGAACCCAGGAATTTGAAGCTGAAATGAGTTAAGTTCACTTCACAGCACTCCAGCCTGGGTAACAAAGCAAGACCCTTTCCCCAGAATAAATAAAAAATAAATAAATTTTTAAAGAATGCACAATTATAAATACAAACTTAGCATAAAAAATGCTCACTCATTTAAAATGAGAAAAAGAGATCATAACACATTACAAAATTTTTAAAAGCAGACAGAGGCCAAAAACATTGCAAAATCTCGAATGCAACACATTTGTTAATTAACTGCCTGACACACCTTTATAATACTTTTCCTTATATCTTTCATACTTTTCCATCATCCAACCATACAGCAATAATTTTGTGATATCTTCTATCAAGGAACTAGATAAGTCAGCCTTTTCTATAGCACAGTTGACCAAATTTGATTTTTTAGTTTTGATAGGCCAAAAAAATTTTTCTTTCGGTTTTACAATTCATTATTTATAATGATATGTCCGTTTTTAGGACTATGATTAAATATGGAAAAACCTCTAATAAGTCTTTTCTACACACAAGATAAGACAATTAAGTCCGCAAACTCATCCTAGAGAAAGAAGTGCCACATACATCACTGCTGAATATCACTACAATCGCCAGATAGCCAATGAGAATACCTCAAATTATAGTGATATTCAGCAATGAGGTATGTAGCACTTTTTCTAGGATGAGTTTGAGAACTTAAGAGTTCAGGGCATTTCAGGTTTTCTCATGAGCTGACTCGTCTTCAAATCACTTTGAAAGGACAAATCACTTATTGATGTTCTCAGTTCTTTACACTAAGTGACTCAGCCCAGAGGCCAGTGGCAGAGTATTCCTAGATACCACAACTTAACTACATTATGAAGTGACTGAACACCCCACATAAGCATATCCACTAAACCCAAACTAAGGCATCCCCAGCTCAAATTCTTCTTGAGTATGCCCTAAAGATGCCCGTAGCTACTACAAAGCCACTTAATATTATACAAAGGGATGGTGACAGACGAGTCGCTGGCATGAAAAGAGACAGCAGTCTTATCTGACTACAGTGAAAAGACTTTTCTTTTGCAAACTTTATAAAACATGTAACCATGTAAACACAATGTTAAGGCCCCTTCCAGGCCCTTGAATGGGGACTATACAAGTGAGGGACCCTAAAACTTAAAACATAAGGTCTCTTAGTTTCGTGATAAATCTGCCTCTTGTTTTATCATCGCTATAATTATTACATGTATTACTCCTGCATCATGGGGACTTTGTGGGGATTCCATCAAGATGATGTAAGCAGAGCTCCTGGAACACAGGAGGTCAATTGATTATATTGACCATCATTATCACTGTGCTTGACTCTCAACACAAGGCTTCCAGGAAGGCATGTACACTACCACCCACCTCTCCAGCAAGCATTGCTGCTCTGGCTCTACCCAGCCAAGCCCAGCCACAGAGGAAGCATTTGTGTTGTGGAAGGAGAGCTCTGCCTTGAGCCCTGTGTGTAGCAGTGCCAGTGCCATGCCCATAAGTCTCCTGAATTCCCAAGTCAACAAGCCCATCCATCTCCCCAGACCTAAAACTATTCCTTTAGCTAGTCCTTTGGGTTAAGGATGGAAGGCTCCTCTCCACCATTAAAATATAAATGTATAAACCCCTTCTCCAGCCAGGCTTTAGCACTGGAGCTGAAAATGGACTGACTACCAGATGGCCTAGCTGGAAGGCACAGCCATGAGAGGATGGGTACTCCAGCTCAGTATCTGAGCCTCCCCAAAGCGCTGTGCAAGTCTGGGCCTCCATTGTGGTTGTGTGGGCCTCTTTCTCCTGGAGCTACCACACCCACCAGTGATGTCACATAATTTCCTTCCATTCCATTGTCCAAATCCCACCTCTCTGCATCTACAGAGCCCATCGAGCCTTTCCAGACCCCACCCCTACCAGTCATTCTTTATTGTGCCCTGTTATGGCTTTTCACTTATTTTAAGAAGTGAATTTCCTTTTACACTGATTTAGAGATAGACATGTCTTCTTTTCCATTCTACTGGTTTAGGTCCAGGCATAGCTCTATGAGGAGTGTGCCTGAGGAGGCCCAGGAAGGGTCCTGGGAGAGCTTCGGGGGTCCCTGAGGATGCTGTATGCTGTTGGGTAGCAAAGGCCCAAAGAGAGAGAAGGAAAGGTTTCATAAGCTAATCCTGATACCCCACAATGCCTACAGGCCCCTAATGGGTAGTCAGGACCCTTTGGGCTACAAATGACAGAGACTCCACTCAAATTGTTTTTAGCAAGGGAATTGTTGGCCTTGGATGGGAAGGTTACTGAAGTAGCTCACAGATTGGAAGGAAGAGTTCCAGGAACCAGACCCAGGACAGGAAGTGAAACCCACTAAGGACCCAGAAAATGCCTCTCCTTTCCTCTCCCTGTCTCCTCTCACCTCTCCACTCTCCTCTCATCTTCTTTCTGTCTCTCTATCTTCCTTCTTTTTCTCTCTCCAGCTCATTTTCACTGTGTCTCTATTTTAATAACACCCTCTTTTACATCAGAAAAGTTCTCTCCACATGGCAGAGAAAATAGCTCCTAGCAACTCCAGATATAAACCCTTAATGATTTAAAACTAAGAAAAATTAGCTTTCCACCTCCAGCTACAAGATTCTATAGGAGGCCCCCAGTTGGCCTGGATTCTGTGCGTCCAGCCCTTGGACGAATCACTGTGTCCAGGGATGTGACACCATTCTTGGCCCAACTGTGTGAAGAAGGAGGCCAGGCGCCATGATTGACAGCTCTACCAGGGCCACGCGGAGGCGGGAAACAAGAACGTCAGCAAAGACAAGGGCCCTGGGAAATGGCTCTCGGATGAAGGGGAGGACTTAGAAATAACTTCAGGCAGGGGCGATGATATTAAGACCAGGAATATTGGCTCAGCGCCTGTGGCTCAACGGGCTAAGGTGCCAGCCACGTACACCTGAGCTGGTGGGTTCAAATCCAGCCCGCACCCGCCAAACAACAATGACGGCTGCAACCAAAAAATGGCCGGGCATTGTGGTGGGCGCCTGTAGTCCCAGCTACTTGGGAGGCGGAGGCAAGAGACTTGATTGAGCCCAGGAATTGAAGGTTGCTGTGAGCCGTGATGCCACAGCACTCTATCCAGGATGATAGCTTGAGGCTCTGTTTCAAAAAAAAAAAAAAAAAAAAAAAAAACCAGGAATATTTTCCCTGGAAGCAAAAGAGAGGCCCTCTGAAACGTTCTGGGCTATTATCTCCTAGTGACACCCTGTTAAAAATGATCTCAGCCTAGCAGCTCCTTTGAACCCCAACCTCTGGCCTAAGAGTTAAGCCTCAAATGACAAGTCTGATTCTTGCATCAGTCTTATATCGATGGGTCTCTGAGCCTTGCTGAGATGCCTAGGAAGTAAGCCCTTCCTTGCCTATTAAAGCCCCACTGGATTAGGAATTGGAGGATCTGATTTTGAGTCTTGGCTCAGTTTCTCATTTATAAACTGAATATGTTGATAATATCTGTACTGTCTTCTCTTAGAAGCTGGGAAAAATCATGGAAAGAAATGTGTGGAAGGGCATATTGCAAACTATAAAGTGCTACACCAATTTAACAACTTACTTTTTCAAACTTGTTCACCTAACTTCCCATTTGAGACTCTATAGTACTCTCATTAAGTGTGTTTTCCTCAACTTTTTCTGCCTGAAGTTATGCTTTCTAATTTTTTAAAGTTATTTGTTGACTTTTATAAAAAGTGATATGCATACATAATTTTCAAAGGCACATATTTTGACAAATGTATGATTAGAACAGTCACCTACAGAAATCCCAGATACATTTACTTCACAATACAGTGACATAAATATCATTTATGCTCATCATTACTTCAAAATAAAGCACATAATATTAAAAATCACTGTTTTCTAATAGTTTGACAATTCTTAGAAGTAATTGCCTTCCTTTGTATACCTATGCATTCATGTACTTTTAAAACATTAGTTTCTCTTCATCTCTCCTTTCCTCTTTTCCCCCAATTTTCTACAAACCTGAAACTGCTCTAAAAATAAAGCCTATTAATTTAAATTTTTTTAAAAAAATTTTTTAACAACCTTATTTTGAGAAGAGGCCTATAGGCTTTACCAGATTGCCAGACGGGTCTATGGCACATAAAAATACATAGAACCTTTGTTTTAGTTGAATGTCAGACTTCCTGTTTAAACTTCTCATTTTCAAATGATTTTCTGCATTTTCTGAAATTTATTTGTTCTTCTACTTTCTGCATAATTTCTTCAATTTGATCCATCCTACGGCTGTTTTATTTCTGCTGTGTCCCTTTGAAAGCATCCTGGTCTTACTCCATAGTTGTTTTATCTGCTCATCTCACTTAGGCGATCAGGTCTGGGGTGTGATTTATTACTGTCGATCTTAGGTTGTCTGTTTACATGAGGACAAGGCACTACCAAGTAAATGGGCATGCCACATCCAAATGGAGTGCCTGTGAGCTGGTAGCTTCACTGCAGGGTTTTCAAACAGGAATTAGCCATTTCATCGTGAGACCCTCACAGGCCAGAATCTGAGGCTCTTTCCTCTTGGGGAAGTGTTGGGGATTCAGGGAGAAATCTTCTAAATGCTTGAGGGAGTGGTGGATACAGAGTCAGTGTCCTAGGAACCACCCAGCAGGGAGACTTAGACCTTGTCCCTTGTTTTTCATCCAGCTCCATGTTGGTCTCAACTATTTCCAGCTATTCACTCAATCTGAATTCTCCTGACTCCAATTATCCACAGATTAAATCTCTTATTTCCTGATGAAACAAAGAAGGAACAGCTGTAGGAAAAGAGATTTCCGGAAACAGATCTAAACCCATCTGCTTATGTTCTGCCCCACCTTCTCCCAGCTTTGAGAGCTGGTTGGTGCCTCCAATTCCTGAGCCATTCCATGGTTCTTGATGTACGCTGGCTTGCTTCATCTTAGCTTTCCCCTCTGCTAAGACAGTACTCAGCCCTCCACTCTTTGTATTCTGTAGTTTTATTGATTTTTCTTGCCTGATAACACTTTTCTTTCTTTTCATTTTTTTTCTTTGTCCTTGCAGGATTATACCTTTGCTCTGCCATCATGTTAGCAGGGTCTGGGTAGGCAGCAGAGATTACAGGGCATACTCAGCCTTTCATGTTTTACCACATGTCTTTTGACTTCCAGTTTCTTGCTTTAGTACAAAGAATAATAATTAAAAAAAGCATCATCAGATTTTCATTCATACTTGTTGGGACTTTCATATCCAACTTGGAGTTGGTGCAAATTCACCTAACAAAGAGGAAATAGCTATCTCAAGCCTTGACTGTTATCCAGGGACTCAGAATGTCAGCTCCAATCCCCAAAAATAATTAAACTGAAACTACAGTATCTGAACTATAATATGATAAAGGAGAAAAACCCAGATCTATAATGGTGGTCTTCAGATGGAGTTGAGCATGTCCACCGCCCCCAGGCAGACAGCACACACTGACATTCCACTTTACATCAGTCATGATTCCTCCCAGAAGGTATTACTCTGTTCTTCAATATGTGTCCTTCTTATATACAAGCTCTTTGGTTGTTATTCTGTTGGCAATGTATCTCTTTAGGATATTTGTGTGTCTTCTGAATGGCAACCAAAATTGTCTGCATTCAAGTGCAAACTCCTGCAGTGTGGCCTGGGATAACATGCCTTCTGCAGCATTGGATTGAAAATAGAAATGTGAAAAAATGGTTTTTTGATGAGGAGATCAAATTAAGTTAAAAAGGACAGAAAACTGACAGACTTCTTTGTTTAAAAAGCACACAAGCGTTGGAAATAATGTTAAGTCTTCCATAAATGTACATATTTTCTGTGTTTATAGAAACATGTGTTTCTATAGCACTTTTCCTCCCAGGGCATCAAAGTTATTTTTTTTTTAATTTGACAAAAGAAAGCAGAGGCACTGGATATGAACGTTTTGGTCCTGTGCAGCTAGCCCATGGCAGCTGGGCTTTTATTTAAAGACATGAAAATGCAGATCCCTAGATAGACTATAGCTGAGGATACTTCAAAAGCTGGGTCTAAAAGAGGATGAAGATTTCTTCCAAAGCCCCATGGAAAAAAGGATCCACTCCTGGATTGCAAAGCAGCTTTGAATCACTGGACCACACCTATGTTCCTAGGGTCCTCCTCAGTCTCTGCCTGATGCTGATTTGTAAGAAATGAAAGATAGATGAATGAAGCAAGGTAAGAGAGAGACTGAGCCCAGACATAGCTTCTGTTGTGAGAAAAGAAAACAGAATACTTCCAATTTGCCAGGACTCTGATTGGATGGGTTTTCTGTACAAGCATTGTAGTAGAAAGGGCTATTTTCTGATGGAAAAATTAAAGGTGAGGTTTTGATTCAAGGGCATTTTTGCAAATAATACTCTGAGGTCCAAGACTGAGAAAAGAAAATTTCCTGGTCATAGTTTCCTACTCTATTAATGGGGAAGCCTAGTGTTGGCCAAATCTAATCTGAGCCACAGGGCCACTACTATATAGTTGGAGTAAAATTCAGCAGAAACTGGCCACTCTGCCATCCAGAATAGCCAAGGGAATTACTTAACAACAAGCTGCCACATCAGGGCCATTCTGAGACTGCTTTTCCATGCAACAGAAAAATTCAAATGAAAAGAATCCCAGAACCCTGTCTACCCATGGGAAGTCAGTGAGCAGCATGGACAGAGCAGTGACCCCAGGTGGAAAATCTCATGGAGGGGCCCTCTTAGCAGACTTGTTTTTACCTTTCCCCAAGATCTGCAGCTTCCCCCAGCCTCTCTGGGGACAGTTTGCTAAAATCTTGATGCCTCCTTCCTGATCTGGCAAGGAAACATTCTAACTCCCATGGAAGCCCTGACTTTCTCTGAGTGCAAATCTCTGGCATCTCTGGGTGGCTGCCTCCTTAGCATCACTTCTGCAAGGGCACAGCCAACCATTCCTGGGCTCTGAAGATCATGGAAGAAGAGCCTAGAGTCTCTTCAGAGATCCTGTCTACCCATCCCATCATCCAATGTTGGCCATCACTTTTTGGATGAATAGTTTAACATACCAACTAACCCTATCCCACTCAGTATCTGTCCAAACCTTGTCTGGAAATTTGTCCACAGAGAAGTACACTCTGTTCTTCACACAATAACAGACTACCCACACTACCTCCTTAAGTCTTTCCCTTGAGTATGAAGGAGATTATGAACACTGAGCACTCAAACACCCAGTATGCTTTATGAAGATAGGAAATGGAGAATGGCCATGAAAATATATGTTTGCACAGACAGTACATTATACAGTAGATCCAAGTCTTAAGTGCACTAAGACAGAATATTCTTATAAAAGCCTTTCAGACTCCTGCCTCTGTTCTTCTTAGTGGTAATCACTCTCCAGCAATGCCACCTGTGTTATTCCATTTTCTTTCCCCATCTTCATTCTTAGGAAGATAAAAGCAGTTTTAAATGAGTACTTGAAGTTACCTACATTTAGATCACTCTGCTGGAAGTTGAAATGTCTTTGTTTTATATTTATTTCTCCATGTATAAATATAGTGTTATATATACTTCTCTTTCATGATCAAAGGTAATGATGATACTTATTCCAAAAGACAAGTGAGAATGAAAATCATCATCATCTCTTCAAGATCGTGGTGTGTCTTTGTGCCACTTTGGTCAGTCTTACCTACTGTCTGATTACCTCTTTTAGGTAGCTAAAAACCCAGAAACCTGCCTATCCCTGATCCCCTAAATCTGACCCTAATATCCACTCAGTAGAGGGCTTTGAAATAATAATGGCACAATTCTTTAAGCTCTTGCTATATGCCAAGTACTGTTCTAAGCAATTTCCATATACTATATCATTTAACATTCCTGAAATCTTTCTACAGTAGATAATTATTTTTTCTGTCACTCAGATAGTGTTTTCTTGAGATAGAGTCTCTGACCCATAGGCTTAGTGCAGTAGCACGATCACAGCCCATGGAAACCTGCAATTCCTGGGCTCAAGTAATCCTCCTCTCTCAGTCTCCTAAGTAGCTGGGACCACAGGTACTATCACCATCCCCAGCTAATGCAGTAAATGTTATTAAAATTCCCATTTTATAGATTAAAAAAAACTTAAACACAAGAGATTGAGTCATGTGCCCCAGGTCCTAAGGATTTGGACCTAAGCTCCAACATTCCACTGTACTACAAAACTATATGAAGAGACACAGCTCAGCCAAGCTGGAGGAAAGTAATGGACAGCTCTTCAGAGTTTATCCACAGATCTCTATTTAGAGATATAGGGAGTCTTAGTCTATTTGGACTTCTATAACAAAACAGAGACTGGGAGGCTTACAAAGTGTTACAAAGAACAGAAATGTATTTACCATAGTTCTAAAGGCTGGGAAGTCCAAAATCAAGGTGCTGGCAGACTTAGTGTCTAGAAAGGGCCTACTTCCTGCTTCACAGATGGCATATTCTCACTACAGCCTTTTGGTGGAAGGGGCAAAGGAGTTGTCTTAGGACTATTTTATAAGTGCACTAATTCCGCTCATGAAGTTCCACCCTCATGTACTGATCACCTCCCAAAGGCCCCACTGCCAAATACCTTTACATTAGGCATTAGTACTTAACATATGAATTTCAGAAGGTCACAAACATTCAGTTTTAGCATTCCACCCCTGGTCCTCCAAAATTCATGTCCTTCTTGCAAAATATATTCATTCCATCCAAATAGCCCTGAAAGTTTTGACTCTTTCTGGTATCAGCTCAAAAGTCCAAAGTCTAATGTCTCATCTAAATATCATCCAAATCAGATATGATTGAGACTCAAAGCATGATTCACCCAAAGGCAAATATCCCTCCACCTGTGAACATATAAAACCAAAGAGTTATGTGCTTCTAAAATACCATGGTGGGACAGGTGTAAGACAGACAACTCCACTCCAAAAAGAAGAAATAAGAAAGGAAACAGGGGTGATGGGTTTAGAACAAGTCCAAAACAATGTAACAAATTCCACTAAACCTTAATGCTTGAGAATAAATCTGTCTGACTTGATGCTCTGCCCTCCAGGCCCACTGGAGCTTGCCCTTGTGACTCATTTGGGTGTTGTTTCTTCCCTAAAGCTTTGCCAGACAAGAGTTAGATATCACCCCTCAAGGCTCTGAGCAGCCCTATTTTTATGGCATTGGTCTGTCCTAACCCCAGAGCTTTGGGAAGCCCCATCTCCAGGGAGGCTGTGCCTAGACACCACCCCCATAGTGATTCTCTGCCTGGGCATTATGGCTCCCTAAGGCTGAAGTCTTGAACCCAAGTCTTTGCTGGGAGATCTTTTGAAATCCAGCTGAGCATCCATGCCCCTACAGCTCTGCTGGGCATACCTACACCACACTCAGGCCTTCCAGAGCCATATCTCTATAGGCCAAGGAGCATGGCACCAGAGTGTGGGGAGTGGCGCCTTCAGTATGAGGAAGTGCCAGGCAAGGTGTGCCACAATCCTGCAAGCACTGGTGGCTTCCCCTTAAAAACTGATCTGCCCTCAGGTTCCTTACATTCTGAGCCTGTGTTGGGAAGAGAAGCCCTGATGGTCTCTACAGTGTCTTTGGGCTCATTCTTCCATTGTCTTGATCAACAGCTCAGGATTCTGTTGAGACAGCTGTTCCATATTTATCTCCTTATCAAATGGTCACTTGGGCACATCGTTAGGGCTGTCTTCTGACCACGATTTTACATTTTGTACAATGTGGATAGGTTGACACTTTTCTGACTCTATAAATTCTGTTTTCCTTTTTAAAATAATTTCATGTTTAGATGATTTCTTTCTGCTTGCATCTTACTATAAGCATCAGGAGAAGCCAGACTGCTCTTTCAACACTTTGCTTAGATATTTCTCCAGTCAAATACCTAATTTCATTGTTCATAAGTTCTACCTTCCACAAAACCCTAGGTCACAAACAAAATTTAGTTAAGTTCTTTGCCACTTCATAACAAGGTTGGTCTTTCCTTCCTCCATTGTCCAATAACATGTTGCTCAATCCACGTGAGAGACCTCATCAGAATGGCCTTTACTGTCCATATTTCTACTAGAATTCTGTCCAGGATTATTTAGGTATTCCCTAAAATGACTGATGTTTTCCCTAAAGTTCTCCTCTTTTCTTTCTGAGTCCTCACCAAAATTGCCCTTAATGGTCCATTCACACCAATGTAGGTTTTTGTGGTATGCATATCAAAATTCTTCCAGCCTCAGGAGGATTGCTTGAGCCCAAGAGTTTGAGGCTGCAATGAGCTATGATCCTGCCACTACACTCCAGCCTTAGTGACAGATCAAGACTCCATCTCTTAAAAAAAAAAAAAAGTCAGGCTCCATGCCCATAGCTCAGTGGTTAGGGCACTAGCCACACATACTGGGGCTGGTGGGTTCAAACAATGCCCGGGCCTGCTAAGCAATAATGACAACTACAAAAAAAAAAAAAAATAACCAGGCATTGTGGCAGGTGCCTGTAGTCCCAGATACTTGGGAAGCTGAGATAAGAGAACCGCATAAGTCCAAGAGCTGGAGGTTGCTGTGAACAGTGATGTCACAGCACTCTACCGAGGGTGACAAAGTAAGACTCTGTCTCAAAAAAAAAAAAAAAAAAAAAAGTCCAATTTCTACTCATCACCCAGTTCCAAATCTACTTCCACATTTTTAGATATTTGTTGAACCATCCCACTCCCAGTACTGATTTCTATCCTGGCATGTACAGGCTGCTATAACAAAATATCATAAATTCGGTGGCTTATGAACAACAGAAATTATTTCTCACAGTTCTGGAGGCTGCAAAGTTCAAGACCAAGGGGCCAGTAGATTCAGTAGCTGGTGAAGGCCTGCTTCCTGGTTCATAGACAGCATCTTCTCACTGCATCCTTACTCAGTGGAAGGAACCAGGGAGCTTTCCAGGCCTCTTTTGCAAGAACACTAACACCATTTATGTGGTGTCTGCCCTCCTGACTAATCACTTCCCAAAGGCCCCACCTTCAAATACCATCACATTGGGCATTAGGATTTAACATATGAATTTTGGGACACAAACATTCAATCTATAGCATAGGGTCTCAGGAAAAAAAAGTCCTGAATTTCACCCTTATGGTGGTCCTCTGCTGCTAGCCATGCCAGCATACCTTCAGATAGCTCTCAAGTGAAATGTCCCTCCGGGATGCTTCTGTTCTCTCTAACGTGTTACGCGCTCCCATACCCTCACTCCCACTTACTGGTCTTTGAAGCATGTCTGCTCCTTTGATATGTATTTCCAGGCAGTGTTGCAAGTTTTGACAATCCATTACCTCTCTCTCCTCTCTGGCCCCACCAGTCCTCGTGTTCTCCACCAGTCCACATGTACCCATGCAAATTGCCCTTTCCAAAGTTAACATTTCCAAATGGCAAGATAAGTTCAGAGTCATTTAAAAGAAAAATACAAGTATTTGAGGCATATTATGAAAATGTTGGACTTTTTTTCTTTCTTTTTTTTTTTTTTATTTCATCCTTACCCTCCCTGCAGATATAGTCAGCTCAAGTAGCCTCTTATTTATTGTCTTTCCCAGGGAAGCCAATTTCAGTTCAGTTCTCACTGTTTCATAACACAAGAGCTCAACTTACACACTTGCAAACAGAGGGATGAGTACTTGGTTTTGTTTTCTCCTTCCCCCAAGAAAAAAGCCTCAATCTCAGTTTCAGGCTTAAACAGACTTAACAGCCATAAGCTTCATAAGCTCTGGCATGCCATAAATAGTCCTTTCATCAGAAACTGCAAATCACAACTCTACTGTAAAAACCAGAGCTACTCAGATAGCTGCCCACAGCACTAAGCACGGTGTCTTGCATTTACTGGCATTTAATAAAGATTTGTTGATGCACTGATTGATCCAGGTCTTCCATATCAGGTGTACCTGAATTTCTTAGATATTTGTTAAGGGATTTGAGCTAAGATTTAAAACTAACTCTTTATTCACTGACCTCTAACCTCTCGATTCCCACAATCCTTTGAGCCCAGAATTTTAGAAGCTATTTACTATCTAATGAATAAGTTTCAAAGCTCCTATGGGGACCAGAGGGTAAGAAGAAAGGCAGGACAACTGGAAAAAGCTTCTCATGTGGCATAATGGTAAATGGTGTCCTCATATCTTCCCAGAGAGAGCCTGAGGAGCCCTCTGGATCATAAGAAAAAAGTGAAAATCAGTTCCATCGTAATGGGTGAAAGCTTTGCAATCAAGAATTCTGATTCAACCATATAGTAGCCCGGCGGCCTTCTTCACATTACGTGGTATCCTTGTGCCAGGGTTTTCCTCACCCAGACTAATTCATAGGATTTCTGTCAGGCATGTATTAAGCCCTGAGACAGTACCTGGCATGTAGAAAGCATTACTAGTATTTTAGACAATTTAGCAATACAGTGAAGAAGGTCATACTATACTTTTAATCTTAAGAAAATTGGAAGCCTGTGTGTACCAATTACGGTGACTCAGCTAACCAGAATATTCAATTAATCAGAACACCCCAACTCCCAATAGATTGGAGCTCGCAGTACATGTAAAAGTGTTGAAGACAGTAGAAACAAAGTCAAGACCTGTAATGAATAAATTTAATCAGGATAACAAAACACCAGCAGTGCTAAAATAAAATTATGTCATAAAAATTTTAAATGAAATTATTTTGTGAACAGGTATATCATATACCATATGAGCTATTTCAAATTTTTTAAAGCCTTTTTTATCACAAGGAGGAGGAAAGAAAGCTGAGTTACTATGTTATCATTTTAGTCTTCAGACTTTAGCAAGAAAAATGAAGGGGAAGGGTACTGTAAACACGACTATCAATAAAAACACAGGTAAGGGAATTCTTTGAAAAATTAAATGTAGGGTGGTGCCTGTAGCTCAAAGGAATAGGGTGCCAGCCCCAAATGCCGGAGGTGGCAGGTTCAAACCCAGGCCCGGCCAAAAAAAACCTGCAAAAAATAAAAAAATAAATGTCAGCTCTTTAAAAAAAAAAAGAAAGAAAGAAAAATTAAATGTAACAATTTATCAGGTAGAATGAAATGGATTCCTATGCAGTGAAGAAACGTGTGTAAAAAGTTGCTGAACCACCAACAACTCAGAAAAGTAACAGCACATAAGGACAAGGACATTTTTACATCAAGTCCTATAGTAAGCTTGGGAGAGAGAATCTGTTTGGGTAGCTGAGTCACTTCCAGGGAAATAGGCACGCTGAGGTAACAAAGGTATCAGTGACAGGGAGTATCCCTTGCTCAGCCTCGCTCAGCAGTTGGACATTATGTTTAGAGGATGGATTGTGGTCAGGCTTAGGATGACCTAATAATAATCAAGATTATTAGACTATATAAAGCAGCAGTCCTCAACCTATGGGTCGCAATATACAGGAACTGTATTAAAGGGCCACAGCATTAGGAAGGTTGAGAACCACTGACATAAAGAAATCAATTCTGAAAGTATTCAATGAGCTCTTTTCATGTCCAAGTCGACAGGCCAAATGAGAGATAAAAAGATGGAGAAGATTGGTCCTGGATCTCAGCAAACATCTGGACCACAGGCACAGCAGCTAAAAACACAGTAACCTAAGGTAAAATGCTACAAATGCTAGGACAGAATTTCCACCAACAGTATGAGTGAAGGCTTCCTGTAGGAGGCAGCATTTGAACCTACCTTGAAGAAACAGGAAAAGTTGGCTGGGCACAGTGGCTCACACCCATAATCCTAGCACTCTGGGAAGCTGAGACAGGTGGATTGGTTGAACTCATGAGTTTGAGACCAGCCTGAGCAAGAGCAAAATGTAGTGGGCACCTATAGAACCAGATACTTGGGAGGCTGAGGCAAGAGAATCACTTGATCCCAAGAGTTTGAGGTTGCTGTGAGCTGTGACACCACAGCACTCTACCAAGGGCGACAAAGTGAGATTCTGTCTCAAATAAAAAAAGAAAAGAAAGAAAGAAAAAGAAAAAGAAAAGAAAAGCAACAAGAAAAATGTTTCAAACTTGAAAACTGAGAGAAATGGCATTTATTCATCCATCTATCCAAATATCCACCCAAGTAACAATAATTACTAGGTACCTAAATTCTGTTAGGCACTGTGCTCATAGCTGACAACAGAATTTCCAGCAAAAAAGAGAGAGTCCCTGCTGTTAGGGAGCTACTAAGAAGGCAGATGTTAACCAAAGCACTAATCCTATCTACATAAATTGCAGTGTAGCAAATACCAGGAGGGGTACTCCAAGGTGCTGTCCACAGCTCTGACAGGGACATCTGACCCAGCAGAGACACCAAGGAGGGCCTTGCTGAGGAAGTGGTGGCAGGACTGAAATCCAAAGGGTAAGTCAGAGACATCTAGGCAGAAAGAGGAGACGGCAGCATTCCTTATTGAGGGAGTGACATGCTTCAAGGTGAGAAAGACGTGTGATGAGGAGGAGTTGTAGAAGCAGGCAGGGAGGCTGGCATGTGGTGAGTGGCAAATAGTGCATGAAAGACAGGCTCCTGGGGGCAGGGGGAAGGGTGAGAAGCCCCTGGCATTTATTCTAAGAACAATGGGAAGTCTTGGAAACATTTTGATTTGTCCTTTTGTGGAGATGAAAAAGGAGGTGTCAAGGTGAGAATTTTACTCGAAAGATGATCTGGCTGAGATGTGGAGACTGGATGAGGGCCAACGTGGACAAACCAATGTGGTCCAGTGTGGTGGCCAGGACTGAGAGGTCAGTCGCTGGGGATAGGGAGAAATGATGTCAAAAGATATTTGGGGCAAGTCAGCCAAACCAGAAGGTTTGGTAGGAGAGAGGGGGTGTTATAGATACCCTTGGCTTTCAGGACTGGACAGATAGCAGTGCCAATCCCCTAGATAAGGAAAAGGGCCAGTATGCACTGTGGGGAGACAGAGGTATGAAAATATGGTTCATTTTCATACCTCTGCCTCCAGTAGACTATAAGTTCTCTTAGGGCAGGGACTCTGTTTCTTTTTGTTCAAAATTGTGTCCTCAGCCACTAATATGACGTCTGACAGGTAGCCAGTGCTCGGTAACTGCTCGATAATTGAGTGGATAGTTGGATGAGCGAATGGTTCTGGTTTGAGGCATGTAAAGTTTGTCTTCAAGTTGTAAGACATCCAAGAGGAGAGGTCAGATAGCTTATGGGTTGCAGCCTGGGGCAGACATCCGGATGGGAGCTATAAATGCATCAGTACCCAAGGAATGGAGCTTGAGAGAGAAGATAACGCAGCCTGGATTCAGCCTTTAGGAATTCCTGCCAGTCAGGGCCAGAGGGTGGAGGGATGTGCACAAAGAAGAAAGAGAAAGAGCAGCCAGGGCCAGGGGCAGTGTTTCAAGAAGGAAAAATGGTCAACCATGTCAATTGCAAGTAAGATGAGAGCTGAAGAATGTCCTTTGGGTTTAGCAACACTGAGGTCATCAGTGACCTTTGTGGGAGCTGTTTTTGTGGAGTGATGGGGTGGAAGCCAGATTGGAGGTGGTGAGGAGTGGGAGGTGATGAAAGGACGACAGCGAGTAGATGCAAGTCTTAGGAGAAGTTTGGCAGTGAAGAGGAAGAGAGTTGGGAAGGTACTGAGCAAAGGCAGAAATGTGCTGGGTGTATCTGAGAAGCAGCAGCAACCTTGTGTGGCTCGAACAGAAGTTCTTATGCATTTTTTCCCCCAACATTCCTTGACAAATAGACACCCCTCAGATTATCAAAGGAATTAGCTGATTTCATTGGGGTGATGAGTTTGGCTTCTAGAGATGTTCACTTTGCAGGGGGCTTGAGAAGCAGACAAGAGGAGAAAGATGTCTGTGGGAGAGCTGGAAACATAGGTCTAAGAGAAATGTGCAAACTCAGTCACGGGCTAAATCCAGTCTGCCTCCATCTTTGTATGTCCAGCCCACCAGCTGAGAATGGCTTTTACATTTTTAAATAGTCAAAAAAAAATCAAGAGAAGAATAATACTTTGTGACTCGCTAAACTTTTATGAAATTTGAGTATCAGTGTCTATAAATAAAGTTTTATTGAAACACAGTTTACATATCACCTAAGGTTGCTTTGGCACTACTACGGAGTTGAAGAGTTGGGACAGGGACCACTGGCCTGTGTGGCATAAAATATTTCCTCTCTGGTCCTGCACATAAAAAAGTTGCTATCCTTGGTCTAGGACATAAGAGCAATCAGAGAAACTTCCTGTCTGCCAACATTATGGAAAAGAGTTAAGTTAAAGGGGATGGGACTGCACTGTGCATCAAGGAAACAATGTCTAGTCTTTTGTGGGGTATGGAGGAAATGGCAACAGGCTGATCCCTCTGTCTGAAGGATATTTGCTATGCCCCCCTCTTGCTGATGTCAGAGCAGACCCCCCGATCAAGGCTCAGTGTAAAGGGCACATCTTCAAGGAAACATTTCCCTTCCCCAAGTGAGTCCTCTGCTGTCTTAAACAAAGCTTCTTTCCTTTCTCCTTATAGCACTTGTCACCATGGTAATTAAATAATTATTTGTGGAACTCTTGGTTTAATGCCTGTCTCGCCCACTGGACTAAGAGGTGCTGTGGCAACCACTTAAGGGATCAAACTCCAGAGATGGGCTGCTTGGCTCAGTCCTGGCACTACCACACACAAGAGTATCCCTGGCTCACTTGTCCTCTCCCAGTCTCAGCTTCCCCATCCGGTCTCAGCTTCCCCATCCGTGAAATGCAGACAGTGAGCATCTGTACCTTTCAAGCTTGTGAAGATTAAATGAGATAAGACACTGCAGAGTTCTGAGACGCACCTGTGATATGCTAAGTACTCAGTAAATATGTCACAATTAGCAGCTATTTGGATGGGCAGAGCATAGGAAAGGAGTGGGAGAAAACAATGATGAACCCTAAATTTCAGGGAAGCTGGCAGATGGTGATGCCATTTCCTGAGACTGGGAACACAAGAGGGGGAGTGGGTTTGAGGGACTTGCCACGTCCAAGGGGCCAGGGGACAGCCAAGTGACAATACAAGGTGGACAGATGGGAGTGGTGCTCAGAGGGTTAATGGGTGGAGATTGGAGAAGTATGGAGAAGGCTCAAAATAGCCGGTAGAAACAGCCAAGGGGAAAACATAAGATAGTTGGTCTGTGTTTTTGGCATAGGTAAAATGCTCTGGCATTTGTCATTGTTGCTGTGTGATTATCCATCTACACCTTAATAAACAAGAGCTATTATTATCGAATGTTCCTTAAGGACTATGACTAACTTGTCTTGTTGACTACTGGATCCCTAGGACTTCTGGCACAGCACCTAGCATATAGTAGATGCTCATTAGGTATTTGTCAAAAACATAAGTAAAGGAATGAAGGAAAGAAGAGACACTACATATTATCTTCATAATAAGGTTTGGGGTACTGCTAATGTCATGGGCCTCCCTGAACCATCACCAGAAGCCCCATACATGATGACACTTTCTCCATTAAACACCCACGTCTTGCTGACCAAAGAAATTCTGTAGTGGCAGGAGTAGGCTGCCCTATGCATGGGGCAGGGCAGAAGTGTTGTGGAGTAAACATGCCCAGGAGGAGTAAATCTCAACCACTGAGAAAAGGCAGCTGGTAAGTAAATAGCCAGTGCTCTCAGCCCTCAGCTGGATGATCTGTGAGCCATGTTCTTGCAAAAGGAATTGTGTCACATGTGACCCTTTTGGGCCCACAATCACCACTCAACACCCAGAATGGAAGATCACGAGAGGGTGAAAGTTATGTTAAAGTAGTCAAAGGGACTCCTAAGCATATGAACCCCAGGTTCTCAAAATAAGGTACAAATGTAACATCAGCACTTGGGGTATCTGCTTGAACCAGAGTCATGTGACCTCCCATGCCTGGGCCCCACAGAGAAGCAGCTTCTGGAAGTAGAATGGAAGCCAACTGAGCACTGATGAAAGTATGAGACATCTCTAAGATGAAGGACTTGGTAATCATGAGCAAACTACCTCAGGGTCAGTTTATTTATCTGGCCAAAAGGAGGTAACTCACTATCTGCTTGCCTCAGAGGGTCCAGGAGAACAGAAGACATGGTGCTTTTTTAAGAATAGCGCTCTAGAGGCATAGAGAGGCCATCCTTTTGTTCATTTTTCCTTAAAGTCTGCTAGTGAATGAATCCACGATGCTAGTAAATGACACTTTACCCAATTCACTTCCCTTGCCTGAGAGGCACTGAAAAAGTAAAAACTATGCAGGTATCACTGCTACTTCTCCACCTACCAAAAATCTTCTTTCTTGTGTGGTTTAAGAAATAAGGAGAACAAAACCATAAAAGGAAGGAGCTGGTAGGTGTCTATGTAGCTCGCATCTAGCAATTGGCCATTTTTACATTCCTCCTTTGACCTTCCTAATAACTCTAAGAAGTAAAACATCCCCACTTTAGATGAGGTATCTGGGGTCTGAAGAGATAAAGTAATTTGTCCATGATCATACAGCTAAGAAATAGCAGAGTAGGGATTTAAAACCAGAAGTGTCTATGTGGCTTCCAAATCCATGGGTTTGTTATTAGACCAGACCTAGTTCTGCTTGGGTGTAAAAAATCTTCTCCAGGCTTGTATGTTCTGGCTCTGACAGAATCACTGGTACCAACTAGCCATGACATTATACACTTTTACAGTGCTAAGTAAATGTACGAAACAACTATTTTCAGATACTGGACATTGTGATAATCATTGTGATAATCCACTGAGGTGAGTCCCTTGGATTCCTGCCTTAAGTTTTTACTGTACTCTGAGACAGGAAGGAGAAACTCAAACAGAGGATGGGATCCTCCCTTTGATGAGGAGACAGGGATCAAAGCTAAGGAGGTTGAGGTGGCTGAAATTTGAGGTACAGAGTAAAATATAAAAAGTAGCTCAATGAGAAAGACCTCCGGACATCTTCACTGGGTGCCTTAGAGTCTTTGTCTAAATATTAAGTTGCATAAGACCACACAGAGAACAAATATCAGAGAAAGAACAATTATCAGGGAGCTGCAAGCTGAACAACTTACATGTGGGAACTTACATGTGGTTTGCAAAGCATTCAAGTTCTAAGTAATCAAAATAAAGAAAAGTTGTTGAAAACCCAGGGAATTCAGTAGGGACCCTAGAAATCCTAAGCCTTAAATGTAGTGCTAAATTAAAACTACTAACAAACCTAAATGAATATTCACCTAATAATGGTAGATTAACTGCTTGCCAGAAGCAAACTCAACACTCTCTAAAGGAACACAACAAATTCAATCAATAACTTTGCATTCATGATGTTCGGCATTCAATTACAAAATTTTAGACATTAAAAGAACCAGAAAAATCTAAGCCATAACCAAAAAGAAAAAACCAGTCTTTGGAAACAAACCAGAAATGACAGAGATGTTGTATTAGTAGACGAGGAATTCAAAATAGTTATAATGATTTCAAGGAGCTAAAAGAAAACATAAATCGAGTGAGAAGAGAAATGGAAACTACTTTCAAAAATCCAAACAGAACTTTCAAAACTCAAAATATAGTATATATATCCAATGAACAATTACTTGGAAAGTAATAAGATCACAAGAGGCACTGCAGACGAAAATAGTGAACTTGAAGATAGGGCAACAAAAAATATTCAAGCTGACACACAGAGGGGAATAAAGGGCTAGAAAAAAGTGGGCCTGAGTAACATCGGGGAGAATACCAAACAATCTACCATATATGTGATTGGAGATCTGGGAGTACAGAATGGGGTAGAAGATAAATATTTGAAGCAATCATAGATAAAAATTGTATATACTCAATGAAAACTCTATACCCATGGATGTTAGGTCAATGAACATTAATTAGGATAAATATAAAGAAAACTATTCCAATGAACATCATAACTGAATCACTAGAAACAAATAACAAAGGGGAAATCTTCAAAGCAGCAGAGAGAAAAAATACATACAAGGCAAAAAATGAAACTGATCATTGACTTTTTATTACAAATAATGAAAGTGAGAAGACCATAAATTCTTCTTTAATCCTGAAAGGATCAACATAAATTTCTGTGGCTAGTGAAAACACCTTTCAAAAATGAAGAACAGGGCAGCACTTGTGGTTCAAGAAGTAGGGCGCTGGCCCCATATACCAGAGGTGGCGGGTTCAAACTCCGCTGCAGCCTAAAACTGCAAAAAAATAAAATAAAATAAAATAAAGAACAAAAGTCTGAGAAAAACCATTGCCAGCAGACCAGCACTTCATTTAACAAATGGAGTGGATGTCTTCTGACTGAATGAAAATGGTTCTGAATAAAAACTCAGGTATATACAAAATAATGAAGAACATAGGAAACAACATCAATAGATATGCAATAAATACAAAATATTTGCTCTCATTTAAAAAAATTCTTTAAGTAATAATTGCCCAAAACAATTATCATGGGATTTATAATATATATAGAAACGAAACACATAACGATAGCACAGATCAGGGAGGAGAGATGAAAGTATACTCTTTTAAGGGTCTTACATGAGAGGGTCTACTTTTTGAAAATAGACTTTGGTAATTAAAGGCACATATTGCAATCTCTAGAATAACCACATACACACAGAAAAAGAAGAAATAAAATGACATAATAGTAATATAAGTAATAAAATATAATTAATTAAAATGAAAAATATAAAATAAAATGGAATACGAAAATATTCAATGAATTCAAGAAGATATCAGAAAAAGGAGAAAAGAAGGAGAAATGAATGAGACAAACAGCAAGATGATAGACTTACACCCAACCATTTCAACAATTGCATTATATTGGCTAAACATAGAAATTATAATGCAGAAATTGTCAAGCTGGACAGAATAGCAAGACCCAGCTATATTCCTCAAGAAATTAACATTATATATAAAAAATATATAGTTTAAAATTAGAAGTATGGAGAAATGATACACCATGCACACACTATAACTGGAACATTAGAATATAGTGTTTCACCATGCACATTAGTATAACTGGAAGAGCCATATTCATAGGCTTCAGGGCTAAGAATATTACTTGAGTTAGGGGGATACATTTCATAATGATAAATAGATCATTTCAACAAGGCAAGAATGTATAACAAACCTACACAAGTATACACCTAATAACAGAGCTTTAAAATACGTGAAACAAAAATTGTCATAAATGAAAGGAGAAACAGACAAATTCAAATTATAGGTGATGTTTAACACACTCTTTTAGCAATAATTCATGCAACAAGTAGACAGAAAATCAATAAAAATGTAGGTGGCTTGAACATCACTGTCAACCAACCTGACCTAAATGACATTTACTTACCAGATACAAAATACATGTTATTTTTTTAAATTGTTACGTAAGAGCTGTACATATTTTCAGGGCACATGTGATAATTTGATAGTTCACATAATGCATAAAGATAAAATCAGGGTAATTAGGATATACATCATCTTAAATATTTATCTTTCCTTTATGCTAGGAACATTAGAATTAGTTTCTCCTATTTTGAAATACATCATTTTTTTTCCAAGTGCACATGCACTATTCAACATGATAACCTATATGCTGAAAAAACATGTTTAAAAAACTACAAAAATTCTAGAAGAAATCCTACAGAAAAAGTCACAATCTTGAGGCAGATAAACATTTTCATAAGACAGAAAACACACCTAAAAGAAAAAAACTAATCAAAATTGATAACTTGAATTTCAACAAAATTAAAAACTTGTCTTCAAAAGGCATAATTAAAAGAGTGAATAGGCAAACCATAGTCTGGGACAAAATCCTCAAAGTACATATATCTGATAGATTTATTTTAAAACATAACAAGAACTCATAACAACAATTAGAAACTCAATTTTAAACAGGTAAACTTTTCATCAGACACTTCAGAAAAGATAATATATGCACTGTCAAGAAGCACAAAAAAAGATTTTTGACATCTTTAGTCATCATGGAAATTCATTTGGAAAAACCAAAATTAGATTCTACTATATACCCACTAAAATTTAAAAGATTATCAGTACCAAGAGCTAGTGAGGATGTGGAACAACTGAAACTATCATACATTGTGGGTGGGGCTGTAAAATGTAGTAATTGCTTTGGAAAACAAAGTATTTGGCAGTTCCAAATAAATTTAAACATACACTTAGTATATAACCCAAAATTTCACTCCTAAGCATGTTATCCAAGAAAAATGAAAACAAGTTCACAAAAAGACTTATGCATAAACATGCATAGTAACTGTATTGTCAGTAGCCAAAAATTTGAAACAACCCCGAAGTCCATCAATAGATGAATAGACAAACAAGTTATAGCATATCTATACCATGGAATACTACTTAGCAACTAAAAATAATGAACTATTGATACACACAACAGTATGGAGGAGTCTCTAAAACACTGTGATAAGCAAAAGGAGAGGATGACACACAAAAAACTACACTCTGTGATTATCCAAGAGCAGGCAAAAGTAATCTATAGTAATAGAAATGCAATGAGTGACTACCTGAGTCAGGGGGCGGAAGGATTGACTGCAAAGGGGCTCAGGGAGACATCTGGAGTGATAGAAATGTCTGTATCTTGGTCACGATGGTGGTTACATGGATATATACATTTGTCAAACCTTATCAAACTGAACACTTAAAATAGGTGCATTTTGTGGTATGCACATTATTTACACCTCAATAAAATTTATTTTCTTAAAAGAGACTTTTGTCATTCAGGGGGATGATAATCCAGATGAAGAGACTGGATTAGAAACACGTGGTCCCACACGAGCCATACCCTACGTACCATGAGGATCTGAGGAGAGGAAGGTAAGCGACTAGTTGGTGTAAGTTTCATGGCGAACCCAGCCAGGAACTAAAGGGAAGGGGAGTCTGAGGCACAGAGACGAGGCTCTGGGTTTCTGAGGAGAGTCAGCATACTGATGTGGAAATATCCATGGCTTGCAGGGCCATGCGAGAGACTTGTGTGGCTAATTCAGATGAAGTTAGATATGGGAAAGGAATAGAGTAGAGGGTCTTTGAAGTGATGCAAAGGATAGGTAAGTCTGAAAATGGGCATTCTGTGAGTTCCGAGCAGGGCAATGGCAGCAGGAGAGCACTATGAGTAGGGAATCCGAGGGCAGGAATCCAGAAAAGAATACCTTGTGGGGGATTGATGGAGTCCTGCTGTAATGCGGTGAAGGGGTGGGGGGGTTTGAGGGGAGGAGAGGACCCAAGAACGGTTCTGGTAAGCACAGGCTATTAGAAGATGCTGGCTCCCCCTTACAGAGCTTTCCAGGACCACAGAGAAGCAGCCGAGCAGTGTGAAGCTGAGACTCTGAAGTTGACAGCCCTAGCTCCAAGCCTGGCTCCACCACAAAAAATCCTTGAGCAAATTTCTTAAGCACCTTAAACTTTAGTTTCCCCCTTTGTAACATGGGAATTATAATTCCTAACATGCCAGGTTATTGAGAGGGTCAGAGATAAGGGAGATAAAGCACCTGACACAAGGTAGCTCATAGACGAGAGGCATCATAATTAGTCCTCGGGTTCATCAGAGATTCCTGGGATCACTACAGGAGGTAGGAAGGATGAATGAAAAGAAAACACTCAACATACATATTAGTGTTCAGGTTTATAAATACATGTGTGCTGCACAGGGCAGCAAAGAGAAGGGAGGTCTCTTTCACTTAATAACAATGAGTCAGGGGGCCTGCTTGTGGAAATTTGAGCCAAGGGGTGATAATTTGAAGTTTCACCATTGAGATAAGAATGCCTATTTAATTTGCAAACCAGCCCAGAGTAGCCTGCTTAGCCTAACATCATTAAGTGGCCTCCTTGATACTTTAATGCAGGTAACTACAGCTCTCAGGGAATGCTAGGAGACTATTGGTCCAGGCTCTCATCTCCAAGTAGGAGCATGCATTAGAGGTGTCAACCAAGCACAAATTTAATATAGCTACTCAGATCTAGGAAAGATCATTTTTCCTACATTGAAAGAGACAAGCATTTACTGAGCATCTATTGTTTAGAAGGCAGACACAGGATTGTCTGGTATAACCATTCACTTATTCAAAATTTGAGTTCTGATTCGGCGCCTGTGGCTCAACGGGCTAAGGCACCAGTCACATACACCTGAGCTGGTAGGTTCGAATCTAGCCTGGGCCCACCAAACAACAATGGTGGCTGCAACCAAAAAATGGCCGGGCTTTGTGGCGGGCGCCTGTATTCCCAGCTACTTAGGAGGCGTAGGCAGGAGACTCACCTTAGTACTTGTGTTGGAGGTTGCTGTTAGCTTTTATGCCACAGCTTTATATCCCTGGTTACAGCTTGAGGCTCTGTCTAAAAAAAAAAAAATAACTAAAAAAGTGAAACTGAAATCTTTCTTTTCTTTTCTTTTCTTTTTTTTAAATTGTTGGGGATTCATTGAGGGTACAAGAAACC
>CAUYRH010129257.1:0-11922 GCA_963574655.1 Perodicticus potto
TAAGGTGAATATTGGTTTTCTTCGAGTTATTCCAGAGCATTTTCAGGTATCTCTATAAGGTGAATGTTGGTTTTCTTCCTGTCATCCCAGAGCTCTCTGAGATAATGATCCATTTTTGCCTTCCATTTCTCTATCTCTTTGAGCATTTGGGAGCATTGGAAGTTTCTGTCCTCAGTTTCAGAAATCCTTTCTTCTGACTGCTCCATTCTGTTACTGAGGGATTCCACTGTATTTCTCAGATCTTTGAGGGCTACAACTTCTTGTCACAATGAGTCAATATCTTTGGTCATTTTCTCTTTGAACTCATTCAGTTCTTGGGACATCTTTTGGGTCATCTTTTCCTCTATTACACTGATCCTAGTTGTTATTCAACTAGGATCAGCAAATAGCTGAGATGTTCTCAGCAAATAGCTGAGATGTTCAACTTCTGACATCTCAGCTATTTGCTTATGCAAGGGATCTTGTGCTTCATCTACCTTGTCATTCCTTGGGGGAGTTCACTTACTCTGGTTATTCATATTGCCAGAGTTTTTCTGTTGATTCCGCCTCATGATTATTTTTCACTGTTGCCTATGACTGTCCTCAGAGTTGGGGAGGTGTCTCTCCCAGATCAGACCCTGGCAGAATCAGTCTGTTTTTACTGGATCTTTGTAGGGAGTGATCCTGTGTTTCTAATGATTTCTCAAACCCTGCAGGGGGGAGAGCTTAAATCCTCCTTAGCCTACTTAGGAGGCACTTTAAATTGCTAACTTGGGCTAGGCAGAAGCTTTCCCAGGAAAGCGCTGTGGCTGGGATCACTCCTTGAGTCTGTTCTGTTTTTTAAACATTTTTTTTCTTTGCTTTTTAGTGTTGGTGGTTTGTATTGAGATGTCCTCAAGCACATCCAGTCCAGCAAAAAGCCCATTGAAAACATCCTCCATTTGTGTTACCATGTTTTTGATCTTTAGCATTCTTCTCCCCCTCCTTTCTTTGTTCTTAGAATTTTTATCCCTCTACTTAAATTGTCCATCTGTTTTTGCCTGCTATCTACTTGATCCATCCCAGCCCTTAGCATCTTAATCATAGTTGTTTTAAATGCCTCATCTAATATTCCAACATCCCTGCCTAATCTGAGTCTGGTTATGTTGGCTGGCTCTGTCTCCTCTTCTAAACTGTGCTTTTTGTCTTTTAGTATTCCTTACAGTTGTTTTGTAATAGCTAGATATGAGATACTAGGTAAAAAGAACAGCTATAAGTAGGATGTTAGTGATGTGATGGTAAGGTGTACGGAGAGGAGAATTATTGTATAGTCCTATGATAAGGTCTCAGTCTTTTAGTGAGCATGGACCTCTGCACTGTAAACTTCTCATCTGCTTCTCAACCCCCTTGCCATAGGTGGGACCAGATGGATAGAGGGGGCTGGAGTTGTGTATTTTCCTTCTTCCCTATGAAAGGCTGGAGTGGGCTAGAGTTGGGTATTTCCCTTCTCCCAGGTCATGTAGGCTTTGATAAAGCCCCAGCAGGTTAGATTATGGGTAACTAATTTCTCCTAATGTCAGAAATTGTTAAGAACAGCATTCTGGTATATTTCAAATTGGTTTCCTTTCCCCTTCCCCTGTTGGAAGCATGAGGGAATTTCTCCCCCAAATACAGTGGAGAACCTGATTGAGCTCCTGGATGTAAAATTCACAAAAGTGTGGTGATCCCTGATGACTGGATCCCATGGAGTTTCTACCCTTAAGACTTGCCCACGCTGAGCCTCCAGTAATGTCAGTCTTGGTTCAGATTTCTGTATCTGGGCACTGCTACCCAAGGACATTTGCACTAAGGATTTCCACTCCAGCAAGCTACAATTCTCTGCATTGGGGTTTTGGTCTCTTCAGTTTCTGGGGGAGGGATTTGCCTTGTCACCCCACTTCCCTGACAGATCTAAGAATTGTAGTTGAATTTTCAGTGTGTTCAGCTCTTTGCTTGTCAGGATGGAGTGGTGACTTTCAGCTTCTTTCATGCTGGAATGGAAATGGAAAATCTAATAATAGGTAATTGATTTTCAGGGGAGCAGGTTGTAGAAGAAATCTGTGGGCAGACCTTGATGCTGAGTCATTGGTTAAGGTCGTGTGGTGAGCCAAAAGGATTGAAGATGAGGGAAAAACTCAGGGGACAGACTCGAATTGGGAAGATGCACAGATGAGACACATTTCTCTTCTTCTGCACACTATCCAGATGCTCCTTTGGTATAGGCTAGGTGGGGCAGAAGGAACAGAAGAAATTAAAATTCTATTCCACATTTGAAGCAAAAACAGGAAAGGAATAAGTGGATTTGGAGACAGACATATCCAGGACCCACTCTTATGATCATGGGAGTCTTTCTATTTCCTGAGCCTCTGGGTCCTCATCTGTAAAACCTTTTAAAGGTTTTATTAAGTGAGATGATTTCCCAATTTAGTATCTAGCACAAAATAAATGATTAGTAAATGTTCATTCTGGCCTGGAGTGGGAGTCATTGGCTCCAGAGTTGGCTTTCTCTTTATGTCTCCTTGGCTCATCTCTCCCTGCTCCCCACAGGCAGGAGTGAGTAAGAAGTGTGACCCAGCAGTGCTGTGACTCAGCAAGGTTGTGGGACTGGCTTGAGGTCTCCTGTCCAGTAAATGCTGGATTGAGAACTGGGTTTCAAGTCCAGGGTTCTGTTTATCTCAGAGTGTGCATGGAGGAGAAGGAGGGAGATGTAAGGGAGCACAGGGTGTGCATCTCCGCATCTCTTGGAGGAACCAAAGTGCCGGCAGGAGTAGCGGGTCCCTTAACTAGGAACGGGTGAACAGGTTTCTCAATTTCTTTTCTGGGTACATCATTGTGCATAGAAACACTCTCATTTTTGTATGTTAATTGTGTATCCTGCAACTTCACTGAATTTGTTTATTAGTTCTAACATTAGTTTATTAGTCTTTTGGTGGACTGTTAAGCACTTTCTAAGTGTAAGATTATACTGTCTGGTGGTAAAGGTGGCGTGGTGGAGATGGGCTCAGCCAGGCCGTTGGCAGAGCTGCTGAGCCTCAAAGCCACATTCCTCCTTGGGGTCCATTTCTGGGCACCATGAGCTCCCCTGTGTATGCACATGAATGAAGTAGTGGCAGAATTAGCTAACGAACATCCTCAAGTTTCATTTGTGAAGTTGAAAGCTAAAGCTGTTTGGGAATTATCTGAAATACATGAAATTGGTTCTGTTCTTACCTTTCTGTTTTTCAAGAATTCTCAGAAAATTGATCTATTAGATGGTGCACATGCCCCAGAGTTGACAAAAAAATTTCATAATGTGCATCTAGCCCTTCCTTCCCACCCAGTTAGTGAGCATCATAACCATCTCAACCTTCACCTCAAGAAATTAACTCAGGCTGCCCTCTGTATGCTGTTCATGAAAGAAACTCCTCAAGAACATGGCATGGTGTCAGCAAGCAGATAGTGGAAATGCTTCACAAACGTTAATATTCAGTTTAGCAGTTTTGAGATAGTCTCAGAGAAAGAGGTTGGATGTTGGCTCAAAACCTATTCCAACTGGCCCTCCTATCCTTTCTTCTATGTTTCTGGAGAGCTCATCATAGAACTTGATATATCTAAGTAAGATTCTAGAAGCATCTGAAGAATGAGATACGATTTGCCCCCAAACTCCCAATTAGAGAAAAGGCTGCAAGTGCTGACAAAAAAAGCATCTGGGATGCTTTTTAATGAAAGGAAACAAACAGGAAGGAAAATGTGGATTCCGCAAACAAATTCTGGGAACATTACAGACTACTGGTGTTGAGTATGAAACATTTGATATATTGGAGGATGAAGAAATTCAGCAAGGATTTACAAACTTACTCAAATTGCTGACTCATTCCCACCTGTATGTGAAAGGGGAGCTTGTTGGAAAATTGGATATTATTAAAAAATTGAAAGAAAATGGTGAATTTATACCTATACTGATAAGAGAAAATTTAACTTGGTGCCCAACTATTGCAGGAAATAATCATAGTGGGAGCAGTTCGTGACTTAGTCCTCAGAAAATGGACTAGGAATAGAAAAAGTGGTTTTTGTCTAGTTATGCTTTGTGTCTTTCACAAGGTAGTGCTAAATAAATATATATTATGTCTTTTTATACCAAAAATAAAATGCAATAAACATCTTCAAATTATTAGCAATAAAAAAATAAGATTATATCATCTGGAAAAAGATAATTTAACAACTTCTTTTTCTGATTACCGTAGATGCCTTTTATTTCTTTTTCTTTCCTAACTGCTATGGCAAGGACTTCCATACTATGTTGAATGTAAGTGGTGAGAGTAGGCATCCTTTTTTAATCCCTGATCTTTTCACTGGTAAGTATGATGTCAGTTGTGGGGATGTGATAGATGACCCTTATTGTGTTATGGTGCACTTCTCCTATACCTAATTTGTTGAGAGTTTTTATCAAGAAAATTTATGGAATTTTGTGCTCTTTCTGCATCTATTGATATGATCTTACAGTTTTTGCCTTTTATTCTGTTAGGTTCTTTTTTTCAAAAATAAAATGTTGCTCTAAAGTCATTTCTTCTCCATCCACTCACCGTCATCCATTTCCAGAGATCTTGAAGTTGATGGTTAGCATTGCTATGCATAGTGTATATATTTCAATGTCCAGATATAATATAGCCTTGTATTGTGGATATAAAATTATTAAACTTATGTAATACCTTATGTATAGTTCAGGCTGCTACAACAGCTTACCATAGGCAGATGACTGATAAACAATGGGAATTTTTATTTCTCACAGTTCTGGAGACTGGGAGTCTGAGATCAGGTTGCCAGCATAGTCAGGTTTGGGGAATTGTCCTGTTCTGGGTCAAGACCAATGGCTTCTTGTTTTTTCCTATATGGCAGAAAGAGGGCAAGAGCTCTGTGTAGTCTCTTTTATAGGGCACTAATCCCATGCATTTAGGTTCTACCTTTATGACCTAATTAGTTCTCCAAAGCCCTGCCTCCAAAACCCATAACCTTGGACTTTTGGATTTCAACATTTAAATTTTTTTTTTTTTTTTTTTTTTTTTTTGTAGAGACAGAGTCTCACTTTGTCACCCTTGGTGGAGTGCCATGGCATCACACAGCTCACATTAACCTCCAACTCCGGGGCTTAGGCGATTCTCTTGCCTCAGCCTCCCTCAACATTTAAATTTTGGAGGGACACAAATATTCTGTCCAAAAAGCATACCCATTTGTAATTTAAACTCTTAAACATTATATTTTTAAGGCATACCTGTAATCATATGCACAGCTTTAGTTTATATCACTTAATAGTTGGATAGTATTCTCTTATAACCATAACATGGTTGCTTTGTCCATTCCTCTGTTGGTGGACAATTTAAAGTTGTTTCCACTTCTTGACAATATGAAAAGGCCCTCAGGAATGAAATTGTGTATTCTGCCATATGATAGCCTCAGCTTCACTATATACAGTCCAATTATTCTCCAAGCAGTGATGGCAAATTTCTATTTTCTCATCATCTTGCCAAGGCTTGTTTTCCTAAATAATAATGTGTCACTTCTGGTTTGCTAATTACAACTGCCATAATTAATCATGTCCTTACTTGGTCTCATAGCACCTATCACAATGTATCACAGGCATTGTGATACATCTGAGTCACACTTGTATCACTGACACCCCCACTGGACCATTCATCAATAACGGTTCCTGTCTGTCTAGCACTGAGTACAGTGAATGGTGACAGGCACATGATCAGTGCTCAGTACACACACAGTGACTTAAATATAAACAAAAAGAGGTCAAAGAGCAGAACGGTCAGGGAAGACTTAGAGAACAGAGGGGCAGGAGCAAACTGGCAGACTAAATGCAGTTCACACAATGCAGCTCTTATAGAGAGGCTTGGAAGTACTGAATAAATACCCACATTTCGATTGATTGTCTGAGTGAGCTCTGGGAGTCTAGAGAGGAGGCAGGAGTGAAGTGAAAGAGACAGAAGTGGTGTGAGTTACTCAGAAGGGCCAGAGGTAATTAGGGAAGGTGCCTACATGAAGGCAATACATTACCTAAGTCCAAATTATATTAGAAAGCTATAGGAACCAAGACAGCATGATACTGGTATAAAGATAGACATATAAGCCAACAGAACAGAATAGAGAACCATAAATAAAATTAGCTAGCTATGACCAAGTGATTTTTGGCAGAGCAGACCAAAACATACACTGAGGAAAGTCTGACCTATTCAATAAATGGTGCTAGGAAAACTAGATAACCACATGCAGAAGAATGAAAGTGGATCCCTATGTCTTATCATATGCAAAAAGTAGCACAAGAGGAATTAAAAGACTTAAATGTAAGACCTGAGGCCATAAAAATTCTAGAAGAAAATGGAGGAAAAACTCTTCTAGACATTGGCCTAGGCAAAGAATTTATTAGTAAGACCTCCAAAGCTACTATAGCAACAACAAACAAACAAACAAAGAGACTTAGTTAAACTGAAAAGTTTCTGTACAGCAAAGGAAATAATCAGCAGAGAAAATACAGAATTGGAGAAAATGTTTGCAAAGTATACATCTGATACTACAGAATTGGATAAAATGTTTGCAAAGTATACATCTGATAAAGGGCTAATATCCAGAATCTACAAAGAACTCAAACAAATCAGCAATAAGAAAAGTAGGCAAAAAATATGAACAGACTCTTCTCAAAAGAAGGTAGGCAAATGGCCAAAAAACATATTTAAAAGGCTCAAGATCACTAATTATCAGGGAATTGCAAATTAAAACCACTGTAAGATACCACCTTCCCTGTCAGAATCTCCATTATTAAAGTCTACAAGTAATGGATGTTGGCATGGTTGCAACATGGGAATGCTTCTATACCACTGATAGAATGTGAACTTGTGCAACTACTTTGGAAAGCAATATAGAGATTCCACAAAAAACTAAAAGTAGGCCTATCATTCAATCCTGAAATCCCACTACTGGACATCTACCCAAAGGAAAAGAAGGCATTTCGTAGGGAAGATATTTGTACCCAAATGTTCATTGCAGCACAATATTCACAAAAGCAAAGATATGGAATCAACCTAAGTGCCTATCTACTGAGGAATGGATAAAGGAAATATGGTGTAAATATACCATGGAATATTACTCAGCCATAAAAAAGAATGAAATAATGCCTTTTGTAGCGACTTGGTTGGAACTGGAGCCCATTTTCCTGAAGGTTCTCAGGAGTGGAAAAACTGATATCACATGGTCTCACTTGTAAGTGGGAACTACATGAAAAAAAAAATATGGTCATAAAGAGCAGTAATGGATACTGGAAACCAAGAAGAAGGGAGGTTGGCCGGGTCGGGTGGTGGTGAGGAGGGATAGAATAATCTACCTATTGTGTACAATGTACACTATTCTGATGATGGGTATGCTGACAGCTCAGACTTCAGCAGGATACAATTTATTCACTCAACAAAAACATTTGTACCCCCTAAATTTTTTGAAATAATAAACACCCAAAACTTAATGAATAGAGTGGAATAGAGATTAGTCAAAGACCAGGAATCTTCAAATACTTCTCAACAGGGTGTCAACCAGTATGGCCACTCTGGAGGACTATTGAGCATTATCTACTAAGGCTGTGCATGCCCTGTGATCTTCTAATTCTACTCCCTACAGACATGTGTGTATAGGATTATTCACAGCAGCACTACTTGTAAAAGCCCCAATCCAGAAAAAACTCACATGCTTGTACATGGTAAAATTGTTACATAAAGAATGTGGTCTATTCACATGTGGGAATACTAGACGGTGATGAGAATGAACAGTCTATGGCTATAAACAACAATCTGAAAGAATTTCACAATATGATGTTGAGTGAAAGACACCCAACCTTAAGGAGCACGTGCTATGTGGCTGCATTGACCTGGAGTTCAAAATCAGACAAAACTAATCTGGTATGGAAGTCATTGTTTTTTCTGAGGGTTGGATGAGAGTGTTGGTATTGCCTTATTTACTTTGGATTGTGGTAATATCTACATATAAAAAACTCAGTGAATTTTGACAATCTAGCTATGTGATATATAGAAATTTCTATCACGCTGGAGAGTTCCCTCATAAGCCTGGATGCTGGTTATGCTTTTCTGAATGTGTGTTATACTGCAATAAAATGCTTCAGGTGTACTTTAGGAAAAGATTGGCCAAAAGGATGGCTGATTGGCTAGAAGACAGCCAACAGTGTGGCTGTCTTGAGGCAGTGAGAGATGGTGGCTGAGATGGTACAGAGTAGAAATAGTGAAGAGTGGGACAGAAAGTGAGTCTGCCAGTTTCATGTCAGGCTTCAGCTTTCTACATTTGCTGTCAGTGAAGGATGTGAACCAGCCTTTGTCTTCCCAGCATTGGATCCCTGCTGTCCTCCTTTTCTCCTTCGACAATATTCTGTAATAGAAGGAAGGAATGCTTGAGAGGGGATCAGAGGTGAGCTTTTTCCTAAAACGTGGAGCTGGTGGCCTTGGCCTCCATTCCCTGGGATCTCCAGGTTAGAACCCCAAAATGTTCTTGACAGGGAGTTCTGTCCCCTATAGCCATCAGTATAGAACACTTCACTTTCTTTTGACCAGAAGAATCCTGGCCTCTTGGCTGTAAGACTTCAGACCTTTAGAAATCCCTTTCTGGTTTTTGCTGACCAGGCCTGAGAGGGATTGGAAGTTTGCTTAGGGAAAGCTGAATCAGTGGTGTGAGTCTCTCATCTTTCCTTTGCAAAGACCTCCCTCTGCTTATGTTGACAACATGGGGAGTGAGTCACTTTGGAGGCCCCAAAGAGAATTTCATCCAATAAGTCCATGGCTTTTTTTCTTTTCGTTTTTGGGGGAGGGGTTGTTTTCTCTGTTTGTTAAGTTCTCCAAAGGTGAAAACAAACAAACATACAAAAGCAAAGTTTATCAGGGGAGTGAAGGAGGGTGCAACTAGCCAAAGTCAAACCACATGCCATAAAAATTTTAAATGTGCTCATTAAAATCTGCTAACATTCTCTTTCACTGAGGAATTAAAGGCCCACTTCATTTAGATTGTTCCATTCCATGGCAAATAAACCTAAGATTTAGCCATGACCTTTGTGAAAAATAAACTTAACTGCATAGAAAAAAAATTACTTTTTCTTTTTTAAAAGTCAGGCTTGAAATTTTTATATCCGTTGAGTCATATTCTTGAAGCAATTGGCTGATTAATTCAATAAATGTTACTTTCCCAATTCAAACATGACATTTTGAAAATCATCTGTGAATTACATGCCTCAAGAATGAAAGGCTTTTCTGTGCCATTGAGAAGGTTTTTTCATTTTGAGGGCAATCATGAATATATATAGGGCCCCATTTATTGCTCCCAGAACAGATAGAAAATTAGCAAAGTCATAAAATTCTTAACCAGTTTTGCTATTGCAGCTGTGTGTCAGCCCAGTCCCCTGCCCATTTCTTTGCTGCTTAAATGATTAGGGATGATGTTATTTTTGCCATTACCAGTAAGGCACTGGTCTTTGCGTGTTGCCTTTCTAAATCTCTACACAGAGATCTCACCAAAAAAACAAAAAATTTTTTTTTCAATCTGTATCTAAACTTTGTTTTTGTTCTTTAAAATCTTACCTTCTGATCCTGGAAAATGTCCTTCTAGTTTTATACAGTAAGCCAATACTAAACCTCATAAAAGCAACTGGCTGCAAACTTTCTGCCTTAATTTACACTACTATACACAGGACCCGTACACATGGCTGTGTGTTCCTGTATATACCCACCAAGTAATTACTGAGGCAAGCCTTTAATTTGTCTGAAATTGTGCAGGCATAATGGTGATGACCCACACATTTTTCCGTTGGAAATTATACATGGATGACAGAGAGAAAATTCCTCCCCAGTCCCCTCCCCACACATACTTCATAGGAAGCTTTTTCGTAACCTTGTACTTCAGGGAAGTATTGATGCTCATGGAGATTTAGATCACTATCACATTTGAATGGTGCTACTCAAAGCGTGGTCCTCAGAGCAGTCCTGGTCTGCAGTCGACAAGGAAATGAATTCTTTTTTTTTTTTTTTTTTTTTATTAAATCATAGCTGTGTACATTAGTGCAATCAAGAGGCACAATGTGCTGGTTTCATATACAATCTGAAATGTTTTCATCAAACTGTTTAGCATACCCTTCATAGAATTTTCTTACTTATTGTATGAAGATATTTGTATTCTGCATTTAGTAAGTTTTGCCTGTACCCTTCTAAGATGCACCATAGTTGTGGCCCCACCAATTATCCTCCCTGCACCCCAACCGCCCACCTCCCCTCCTCTCCCTTGCCCCATTCCCCATATTCTTGTGCTATAGTTGGGTTATAGCCTTCATATGAAACCTTTAAATTAGCTTCATAGTAAGGCTGAGTACCTTGGATACTTTTTCTTCCATTCTTGAGATAACTTTGCTAAGAAGAATATGTTCCAGCTCCATCCATGTAAACATGAAAGAGGTAAAGTCTCCATCTTCCTTTAAGGCTGCATAGTATTCCATGTTATACATGTACCACAATTTATTAATCCATTCGTGGGTTGATGGGCACTTGGGCTTCTTCCATGACTTAGCAATTATGAATTGGGCTGCAATAAACATTCTGGTACAGATGTCTTTGTTATAATGTGATTTTTGGTCTTCTGTGTATAAACCTAGTAAAGGAATTATAGGGTCGAATCGTAGGTCTATTTTTAGATCTCTAAGTACTCTCCAAACATCCTTCCAAAAGGAACGTATTAGTGTACATTCTGACCAGCAGTGTAGAAGTGTTCCCATTTCTCTACATCCACACTGACAACTCTGGTTTTGGGATTTTGTTATGCGGGCTAATCTTACTGGAGTTAGATGATATCTCAAAGTAGTTTTTATTTGCATTTCTCTGATGATTAAGGATAGTGAGAAGTTTTTCATGTGTCTGTAGGCCATGTGCCTGTCTTCTTTGGAGAAGTTTCTCTTCAAGTCCTTTGCCCATCCTGAGATGTGATCACTTGTTCTTTTCTTGCTAATATGTTGGTGTTCTCTGAGTATTCTGGTTATTAAACCTTTGTTGGAGGCATAACTTGCAAATATTTTCTCCCATTCTGAGGGCTGTCTGCTTGCTATACTGACTATGTTCTTAGCTGTACAGAAGGTTTTTAGTTTGATCAGGTCCCAGTAGTTTATTTTTGATACTGCTTCAATTGCCTGGGGATTCCTCCTCATAAAATATTCACCCAGGCCAATTCCTTCAAGAGGAATTGCATTTTCTTCTAATATTTTGATAGTTTCATGTCTTAAGTTCAATTCTTTAATCCAGTCTACCTAAGTTAATGGTGAGAGGTGTGGGTCCAGTTTTAGTCTTCTACAGGTCACCAGCCAGTTCACCCAGCACTGTTTGTTAAATAGGGAGTCTTTTCCCCACTGAATGTTTTTAATTGGCTTGTCAAAGATCAAGTAACGGTAAGTAGCTGGATTCATCTCTTGGTTCTCTATTCTGTTCTAAACATCGACCTCTCTGTTTTTGTGCCGGTAATATGCTGTTTTGATCACTATCAATTTATAATAGAGTCTCAGGTCTAGTAACATGATTCCTCCTGCTTTGTTTTTATTTCTGAGTAATGTCTTGGCTATTCGAGGTTGTTTCTGATGCCATATAAAACGAAGTATTATTTTCGAAGATCTTTAAAATATGACAATGGAGCTTCGATAGGAATTGCATTAAAATTATATATTACTTTGGGTAGTATAGACATTTTAACAATGATGATTCTTTCCAGCCCTGAGCATGGTAAATTTTTCCATTTGTTAACATTTTCAGCTATTTCTTTTCCTAAAGATTCATAGTTCTCTTTATAGAGATCTTTCACATCCTTTGTTAGGTAAACTTCCAAATATTTCATCTTCTTTGGTACTACTGTGAAAGGAATAGAGGC
>CAUYRH010129263.1:0-13211 GCA_963574655.1 Perodicticus potto
CATTACTTGTTTTGTTCTTAGCTGTGCAAAAGCTTTTCAGCTTAATTAAGTCCCATTTGTTTATTTTTGTTGTTGTGATTTCTGGTGAAGTCTCTTTCATATAATCTTTCCCCAGTCTGACATCCTCAAGAGTTTTTCTCCACTTTCTCCAAGGATTTTTATCATTTTATGTCTTAGATTTAAATTTTCTATCCATTTTCATTCAATTTTGGTAAGTGGTGAAAGGTGTGTGTCCAGTTTCAGTTTTTTACATGTTGTTATCCAGTTCTCTCAGCACCATGTATAGAATAGTTTAATTTGCCCATATTTATACTTTTGTTTGGTTTATCAAAGATCAAACAGCAAATAGTGATAGGTTTAACCTCTTAGTTTTTTATTCAGTTTCATCTGTCTATGTCTCTATCTTCGTGATGATAACATCCTGTTTTAATATCTATGGAGTTATATTATTATCTGATGTCTAGTAGAATTATGCCTCCAGCTTTGCTTTATTACTGAAAATGGCCTTATCTATATGGGATTTTTCTGATTCCATACAAAATTTGCTACTATTGTATTACATTTCTTCAAAGTATGCTGTTGGTAATTTAAAGGGAATTAAATTGAAGCTGGAGATTGCTTTGGGTAATGTAGACATTTTAACAATATTGATTCTTCTCAACCAAGAGCATGGTATGTGCTTACATTTGTTAATGTCTTCTACTATTTTTTTTTTCCCCTTGGGGTTTCATAATTCTCTCTGAAGAGATCAGTCACCACGTTTGTTAGGTATATTCTTAGGTATTTCATTTTCTTTGAAGCTGCTGTGAAGGGATCTTTGTCTTTTATTTGCTTCGCAACTTGATTGGATTGCTAGAACTTCCAGCACCATGTTGAATAGTAGTGGCAATAGTGGACATCCTTGTCTGGCTTCAGTTCTAAGAGGAAAAGCTTTCAGTTTTTCTACATTCAGTATGATATTAGTTGTGCATTTGTCATAGTTGGCTTCAATCAGCTTAAGAAATGTGCCACCTGTGCCTATTTTCTTAAGTGTTCTTATTAGAAAAAGATGCTAAATTTTATCAAATGCTTTTGCTGCATCTATTGAGAGGATCAGATGGTACTTGTTTTGCCCCTATTGATATGGTGAATTTTATTGATGGATTTACATATGCTACACCAGAATTGCATCCCTGAGATGAAGCCTACTTGATTGTTATATATATATTTTTAAAGTGTAGCTGAAATCTATTAGCTGAGATTTTATTGAGTATTTTCACATCAATTTTCATTAGCAAAATCAGTCTGAAGTTCTCCTTTTTGGTTGTGTCCATTCCTCATTTTGGTATCAGGGTGATGTTTGCTTCACAGGACATATTGGGGAAAGTGCTTCTTCCCTTCTCATTGTTTTGGAATAGATTCTGCAGTGTAGGTGCAAGCTCATCTTTGAAGGTTAGATAAAAGTCTCATTTGAAGCCATCTGGTCCAGGGCTTTTTTTTTGTTAATGGAAGCTTTTGTTTGTTTGTTTGTTTTGTTGTTTCTTCTAGCTTAGTGCCTGATATTGGTCTGTTCAAGAGATATATTCCTTCCTGGTTAAGTCTAGGGAAAGGATGTGATTTCAGGTATTGATCCATTTCCTACACTGTGTCAAATTTCTGGGCCTAGAGTTGCTTGTATTAGTCAGAAATAATCTCTTTTATGTCTGTGGTATCAGTTGTTATTTTCTCCTTTTCATTTATGATTGAGGGTAGTAAAATTTTTACTTTTCTGTTTCTAGTTAATTTGATTAATTGTTTATCAATGTTATTTATCTTTTGGAAGCACCATGTTTCTGTTTCATTAATTTTCTGAATGATTCTTTTTTCTATTTTATTTATTTCTGATTTACATTTGGTAATTTCTTTTCTCCTGCTGGGTCTAGGATTAGAATGTTCTTCTTTTTCCAGTTCCATAAGATGGTTCATGAGGTAGTTATGTTCTTCCTTTCTGTTTCTCAGAATGAGGCATCTAATGGGATAAATTTCACTTTTAGGACTGTTTTACAGTATTGCACATGTTTTAGTAGTTTGCATCTTCATTTTTGTTATGATTGAGGAAGTTAATGATTTCCTTCTTTATCTCTTCCTTGACCCAACTCTCATTCACCATAAAGTAGTTTAGTTCCCATGCCTCTTTATGGGGAAGAAAATTTTTGTTGGAGTTGAGTTCCACATTTATTGTCTTGTGATATGAGAAGATGCAAGGTATATTTTTAATTCTTTTAATTTTCCTGAGTTTTGCTTTGTGTCCTCTGATGCATGTGCTGATGAGAAGAATGTATATCCCTTAGCTTTGGGATGGTATGTTCTATATATGATCTCTGTTATGCACAGTTGTTCTAGGATCACATTTAAGTCCCTTATATCTTTGCTTAGTTTCTGATTAGAGGATTTTCCAAGCCCTGTAAGAGGGGTGTGAAAGTCCCCTTCTATTATGATATTATAGGATATTGTAGGAGACTGAGCACCAGGCATATAGAAGCGGCCACTGGTTCTTGAGGGAAGTTTTGGGAACAGGACAATCTCCCAGCCAGCGTGGAGATGTTTTGCAGCCCAGAGACATGACCTCAAGCAACTGCACACATTAACGAGATAAGATTGGTCACTCATATCAAGCAGGTGTTGGACCTTGAACATTTGTGATACAACAGTATGGGTGTTGAGCCTGTGGGGAAAGAGCACATAGCAATCATTACACATGTAGTCCTGGGCGGCACCTGTGGGTCAAAGGAGTAGGGCACTGGCCCCATATTCCAGACATGGTGGGTTCAAACCCAGCTCTGGCCAAAATCTACAAAAAATAAATAAATAAATAAATAAATAAATAAATAAATAATCAGGTCGTCCTTGTACATGGGGGCCCCCACACCTGTTGTATATTGTTTCAATAAAAGTCCATGGAAGAGGTTACTGGGAGCTCTCCTGCATCTATGGAGAGTTCACCTCTTGCAAGCTTGTACTTACAATCCATGTACCGGCTGGTTCCTGTGTGCAATGACGAAGTGCCAATGCCACACTGGCAAGGGTGACAGGGTGACATAATGGCACCAACAGATATCATATTGCTCAAATACCATAAATATTTAAAATTGAAATCTCCTTTGTCTTTCTTGCCTTTAGTTGAATTAAATCCACTTGTATCTGAAAATAAGATTGTGACCCCTCCTTTCTTCTGATTTCCATTCCAACCCTTTATCCTGAGTCCTGTTTTGTCCTTTAGGTGTGTTTCCTGAAGACGTCTATGGATGGCATGTGCTTTTTTATCCAGTCAGCCAGCCTGTGCCTCTTCAGTGGAGAATTCAAGCCATTTGCATTTATTGAGAGAATTGATAAGTTTGGTGGAGTTCTAGTCATCTTATTCAGTAAACGTCCATTACTTAGTTTTATCCTTTGTGTCATTGTGGTAGTTAGGTTTTGTCCTTTACTTTTTGGTGTTTATTTTGCTGGTGGTCCATTGTGATAGTCAGTGTGTAGAATAGGTTTAATTATTTCCAGCAGAGCTGATCTTGTGGCAAATTTCCTCAATGTTTTTATATCAGTTAGAAATTTGCTTTCTGCATTGATTTTAAACCTTTGTTTA
Source organism: Perodicticus potto (assembly GCA_963574655.1). Classification (NCBI taxonomy): domain Eukaryota; kingdom Metazoa; phylum Chordata; class Mammalia; order Primates; family Lorisidae; genus Perodicticus; species Perodicticus potto. Next base: position 3,599 of record CAUYRH010129263.1, read on the forward strand.
GCAGAATATAGAATTCTGGGCTGATAATAGTTGTGTTTAATGTTAAATATAGATGACATTTCTCCTCTGGCTTGAATAGTTTCATTTGAGAAATCTGTTGTCACCCTGATGGATCTGCCACTGTAGCTCATTTGGCTCTAACTCCTAGCTGCTCGCAGAAATTTTTCTTTTCTCTTGACTTTGGAGAGGTTCATGACAATGTGTCTTGGAGAAGCTCTGTTTTTGTTGTGATGACCTGAGTTCAATATCCCTCTAAAGGGAGACTGTTGGAATCTTTGTTGCTACTTGGGAAATTTTCATTGATGATATCCTCTAATAGGGCCTTTATTGGTCTGGGGTGTTCTTTTTACCTCTAAGGGATACCTATAATTCATATATTTGAATGATTCATAAAGTCACATAATTCTCTAAGTGTATGTTATGCTTTCTCTTTCTTCTTTTCTGCCTCTTTAACTCTCTTTGTTAGCTTAAGAACTTTATCCTTTAGCTCTGAAATTTTTTCTTCTCCATAGTTTAATTTGTTATTAATAGTTTCTAGTGCATCTTTAAGTTCCATGATTGATTCCTTCAATTCCTTAATCTCCAGTATATCCTTTCTACATTCTTTACATTTTTGATCCCTTATCTGGTTCTGTTTTTGGATTTCCTTTTGGTTATTTTCCACTTTCTCAGAAGTTTCCTTCATTAATTTTACCATACATATTTTAATTTCCCCTTTTATAATTTCTATCATTTCTTTATAGGTGGAATCCTCTACAGTAGCTACTTCATGATCTCTTGCTGAGGGTTGCTCTGTTCTGCTTTTTTATGTTGTCAGGATTTTTATGTTGGCTCCTCCTCATAAGTGTTTTCTTATTGTCTATTTACTTTCCCTGCTTTTTCCTTTTACTTCCTCTTTGTCTTTAAATTATCTTGTCTCTGTGCTTAGGTGTTGTAGTGTCCTATTGAGATAGGACCAAAAGGAAGACAAGAGTGAAGACCAAAGGGGGATAGAAAGATAAAAGAAAAAGAAAAAGGAGTAAAAATAAAGCTTGAAACAAAGGAAAGAATAACAGAGAGAGATACAAGAGTAATAGTGGTGTTCAGTACGGTGATTTGACCCACACCCACAATTCCTTGCCTCTGGAGAGCTGGGATGGGTAGGTCCCTTGAAGGTAGGCACTCCTTATTAACCTAAGCTAAAGCAAGACCTCATCTCTACTGAAAAAAGAAGAAAATAAAATCCAGCACGATGTCACAGTGGGGACCTAAGAATAGGGTCCTTTGAAAGGCCAAAGCTAAAAGGACCACTCTACAGATCAGAGGATCAAGCCTACTTGAACCAGGCCATCCTCTGGCACCCCAGCCCACACCTCAAAGTGAGGCCATGTTCCATAAATGAAATACAGATTGACAAAGAATACAACATATCAGAAAAAAAAAGAAATAATATGTAAAGGAAATTGAAAAGTCAAGGTTCTATTGAGGAAAGAAACAATTTAAAAATTGTAAATAAAAAAAGAAAAGAAAAATCTATGGGGAAAAATTTTTAGAAAAGAAATATATATATGAAACTCTAATCAGCCTACTTAATAGACACCTTGACTTTTCCAAACAGTGTTCTTTGGCTATGCAGTGGCTTTCTCAGGAGAACAGATTCTGCTCAAGAATCCCCATGGGTGGCTGCCCTGCTCAACAGACATGCCAGAACCAGACTTGCAGTAGGGCCTGCAGGCTGTTCCTCCCAGGCAGCTCTCCCACAGTGGGTACACCCAGCAAGAAGCTAAATGGCAAGACCTATGCTCCACCTGAGCTATGTTCAATCCCAGCCCCTGGGCACAATTTAAGGTCACTTGCTCACCCAGGCTTTCCAAAAGTAACTACATCAAGTGCCCAAGTCCAAAAAAAAAAAGCCTGCAAGGCAGACCTTCTGTGTCTGAAATCCACCACCAAACCAGCCAGCCTCTGCCAGAACAGAAACACTTGCCTTCTGTGCTGGTTCTCCACTGCTCCCAAGGCTCCTGGAGTCTCCTTCTGCCTCCCAATTCTCCTAAAGTGATATTTCTGGGTGGGGCACCCCAGGAAGAAGAAGCTGGGGTCCTCCCTCCCTGATCTCATCACAAGTGGTGGCAAAGTAGATGACTCTAGTCTGAAATCTTCCCTGAATTTCAAAATATTCTTCTTTATCATTTCTATTCAGCCTGAAGAACTTTAACATTTTAAAGAAAAGAGTTGTTGGTGAAAAATTCTCTTAGTCATCTCTTATCTGGGAATATCTTTATTTCGTCATGATTCCTGATATATAGTTTCACTGGCTATAGGATTCTGGGTTGACAAATTATTTTTATTCCCCCAGAATTTTAAAGGTATTTTTCTATTCTCTTTGTTCTTCACGATTTCTCATAAGAAACCTATAGTCATTCAAATTCCTGTTCCCCTATGAGTAGGCTGTTGTTTCTAGCTGTTTTCAAAATTTTCTTATCTTTGATTTTCAATAGTTTTATTGTGATGTGTCTGAGCATGATTTTCTTTGAGTTAATCTCATTTTAAGCTCATTGATCTTCTTGAATCTGTATTTTTTTTTTCTTTCACCAAATTTGGGTAATTTTCAGCCAGTATTTCTGGAAATTTTTTTTATGCCTATATTTCTTCTGTGCCTCTGGAACATCAGTGATATGAATCCTCAATTTATTATGTTATACTACAGGTCCTGAGGCTCTTTTCATATTTTTCTATCTTTTTTCTCTTTATCAGATTAAATAATTTATATTGTTACCTTAAAATTCACTGACTCCACTGTCATCACTCTTCTGTTATTGAGCTCATATGGTGACATTTAAATTTTTCTTACATTTAATTTTTCAGCTCTATAATTTCCATTTGGGGATCCTTTTTAGTTTCTATTACTCTGCTGAGAACTTTTAACATTTCACTCCTTTCCAAGGTGTTTATTTTCATCTAAGGAAGCATAGTTATAATAGCTTCTTTAAAATCTTTTCTTATAATCCCATCATCTAGGTCATATTGATGTTGGCACCTCTTGTTGAGTAAGTTTAAATCACACTTTGGTTCTTTTGACGTGTAGATTTGGTAGAGAGAGCAGGCAGTCAATTCTGTTAGATTCAGGCTGCAGTTACTGTTGTACCTTCTGTAAGAAAGTCAGTACAGATTTCGAATCCTTGTTTATGTTGCTTTAGGTCTCTTCCCACACTAGTACCACTTGAGTATGGTTTCAATGACAGTTTTATCTCCAAAGCCTTTACTAAAAGCTTTGGGTCTGTCCCACTCATGAGCAGCTCAATGACAAGCCTGGGCTTTTTACAGGTTTATACAACTATTAGCAAGACTCTCTTTTCCAGCTCTTTCCTCTCCAAGATTCCCTACACATTGTTCAGCCTGCATACCACTTTTACTAATTCTCTAATCAGAAATATAGGGTTTCTATTAGAGGGTATTTTAGTTTCTCTAGTTCCACTGCAGCACAGGTTAGCAACTCAAACTACCCTTAAGATAAATGTGGAAGAGAGAGAAAAAGACAGAGGCTAAGAATGATTTGTCCTTTCCCCCCAACATTGTTAGGATTACAAGTTGCTATTGCAAATTAAGCAGTAATGTACTACTCCATAGTTCTGTGGATAGGATCCAACCTTGGGTCAAAGCATTAAAAGAAAGGAGGAAAAAATATGGAAACTCGCATACATATGGTTGCTTTTCCTAATTCTGACTCCCCTCCCTAATCTGCCTGCTTTTGCTTACTTTTCTGAGTCCTCAGGTAGTTTTTTAAAAATTCTGTCCAAAGAATTTAGGTGCAGTAATTAGGAAAGAAGATTTTAGTATGCTTATTACATCTTGGTCAGAATTGTAAGACTAGAATTGTATTTTTTAATTTTAGATAATGCTAAACTCTAAGGAACTTTATTTAAAGACAGAGTAAGCCCATATTTATTTAATTTTTGCTTAAAGGCAATACTTTTGGGCTATTACTGGTTGAAAATTTAAACACACAAACAGAACACATTTTGTCTTTTGCCAAAGAGTATGAATGTTTTTGCTAAAAGAAAGAAGTAGGCAGGTGGCGCCTGGGCTCACAAGAGTAGAATGCCAGCCCCACATACCGGAGGAGGCAGGTTCAAACCCAGCCCCGGCCAACAACTGCAAAACAAAGAAAAAAAAAAGAAAGAAGTAGGCAAGGAGATGGTTATATTAATCAGTTAGATGTAAGCATTCCACATTGTATATCAAATCAGCCCATTGTACTCCATAAATACATTAATGTACACAGTGATGATTTTAAAAAGAATTTAAAAAAATGAAAATATGAAGAACTACATTGTTGAATAAATTAAAGGTTAGACACATTTTGAAGCACACAAAATATTTTAGTAATAATGTATTTCCAGACATTTTCTCTTGTCATTTTAATTTTCTTGGTCATAACAATGCATGATTCATCTGTAAGTGTGTACTCTCAAGTTGTTCTGCATAATTTGGTGTGAACACATTTAAAGGTTCTCCAGGTGCCACTATACTCTCATGTTTAAGATATCTTGGGAAATGAGTCATTCTGGAAAGCTAAAGTACATATTCCTTCAAGCAATACAACTTTGTTTTACCTAAGTCTTAACTATTTTAGATGGAAAAATTTCTAAACAACAGTATGTGCTTTCCTGACTTTTTCAATAGATAGTACAGAAAGTGATTAATCTATCTTTTATGAGACTGGGTTGTCATTATAAACATGATTTATTAAATGATGGTTTAATAATTGTTTAGAGATTTTGACTCTTCATTACAAGACATTAGATTCTTGCATCTGCTTCTTATAGTTTATCTCTTACTTTCCTTATTTTATGCCATCATTTTTTATGTTATCAGTGGGATTGCCATTAGAAATTCCCTCTCACTCTTAATTTTCTGAGTTTTTTTTTCATTAATTAGTTTCTTTACTCTGGTAAAAGACCATATATTTTAAAGAAAAGCCTGAGAGGGTTAAAAATGACTCTGTCAGCTAGGCCTTATTTTGTAGATACTTATTTTCTTGAATTTGCTGGAGACATTCCATATTTAAGAGGGATTATTAATATGCTTCTTTACTCTAGTGAAGGCCTATAGTAATTAACATGGTTATTTTATATCATAAACTATGAACTGAGCAATAGTGGAATAGAAAGTTTGACTAAAACCAGCACCTAAAAATATATGGGTATGTGCTTGTGGTGAAATACAATTTATGTCACTACTTACTTAATAAACTGAACAACTGTTAACTGTCTTGCCTAATGTTGACTATATAAGGCAAACAAAAAAAATTAGATGAAATATGAAATTATTTGTAACAAACAACACAGAGCAAGTGGAACTGAGGTTGGAAGGACAAAGTTGCGGTAGTGTTTTGGGGCCTTGGAAAGAACAAACTTGGATATTCCACGCCTACATGTATCAATTTTTGAACACCAATATTAGCAAAGTGAGCAGGCCAAGATCACCACTGCTGATTTTACAGAGAAAGTGTTTTATCTTCAACTTGCTATACAATGCAGAATAATCTGTTTTGGTCTTTATTAACCAATTTTACAAAACTAGGTGAATGGCAGAGGGAGATGGTGTTCCTTAACTTCATCCCACATACAATAAGGTCCTGTAGGACAGGAACCAAATTTTTATCTTTTTTAATTAACCAGCATATAGAATAGTGTTTAAGACACAGTGCTCAAATGAGTTGTAAAATACTATCTTTACTTCTATTTCCTGAAGCAGTTTGTGTAGAATTTATAATACTTCATTCTTAAATGTTTTGTAGAATTACTCGTGAAGAACCACAATAACAAATTTTAGTATTTTCCATCTTTAAGTAATTGGTCCATTTTCTTTAAGTTGTTGAATTTATAGGTGTAATATTAAAATTTTCTCAGGATACCTTTTAATTTCCGTACATTCTGTTGTGATACCTTCTTCCTCATTTCCAATATTGGTAATTTGTGTCTTCTCTCTCTTTCTTTCCTCAAAGATCCAGAGTATAATTTTGGTGTATTTTTTTTTATTGCTTTTCCATTTTCTATTTCATTTATTTCTATTATTGCTCCTATTTTTATTTTTTTTTTCTTTCTTCTTGTTGTGGGAGTAATATACTCTTTGAGGAATAGTTTATTAAGGTGACACGTAAACAGTAGAAGCTCAAGCTTTTCATTGACACACTCCAAGTTTTTAATTCTATAAATTATCATTTAAGCATTAATATAACTGCATTTTATTATTTTAATGTTTTATTTCATTTTTACTAATTAAAAGCACAAGCATATTAAAATAATAAAATGCAGTTATATTCTGCATACAGAATTCTGCATACATTCTGTTGTGATACCTTCTTCCTCATTTCCAATATTGGTAATTGATTATTTACAAGTGTATTGTTTAGTTTCCAAATGTTTGATTGATTATTTACATGTGTATTGTTTAGTTTCCAAATATTTGAAAATTTTGAAGATTTTTATTTATTTTCAGTTAATTACATTATGATCAGAAAATATCATTTATATTATTTTAATTTTTTAACTTTTGGACAGTTACTTTTATAGCCCAAATATAGTGGAGAATAATGTGTATTCTGTTGCTGTTTGGAGAAATATACTATTAAATTAGGTCAAATGGACTGAATGAAAATGTTGTTCAACTCTTAAACAGTTATTTATTTTTCTCCCTACTGGTTTTAGCACTTTTTTTTTCATTGTTTGGGATTCATTGAGGGTATAAAGAATTAGTTACACTGACTACATGTTGGGTAAATTCCCTCTTATAATTGTTTCTGGCCACAAGTGGTGTGCAATACACCGTGACCCTTAACCACCTCCCACAACTACCCCCACTGCCATGTATTAATTCATCTACTGCTTTCTTATTATAATTGAATACATTGGATTCTTGCTTCTCCAGTCTTGTGATGCTTTACTAAAAGAGAATGTGATACAACTCCACCCACGTTAGTACAAAAGATGTATAGTCCCCATCTTTTTAGTGGCTAAATAATATTCCATGGTATACATATACAACAATTTGTTAATCCATTCCTGGATTGGTGGGTATTTAGGTTGTTTCCACATTTTGCTGATTGTAAATTGAGCTATGGTAAACAGTCTGGTGCAGATATACTTATGATAAAATAATTTTTCTTCTTCTGGGTAGATGCCCAGTAATGGAATTACAGAATCAAACAGGAGGTCTAATTTGAGTTCTTTGAGGATTCTCCATACTTCCTTCCAAAAAGATTGCATCAATTTGTAGTCCCACCAGCAGTGTAAAAGTGTTCTTTTCTCTCCACATTCATGCCAGCATCTGCAACTTTGAAACTTTATGAAGTTGGTTATTCTCACTGGGGTTAGGTGATAACACAGGGTGGTTTTGATTTGCATTTCTTATGATTAGGGACAATGAGCATTTTTTCATATATGTGTTACCCATTTGTCTATCTTCTTTAGAGAAGGATCTATTCATGTCTTTTACCCAGTTATACATGGGACTGTTAGCTCTTGTTTTTTTTTGTTTTTTTTTTTTCTGATTAAGTTTTCTATAGATCCTAGTTGTCTAGCTTTTGTGCAATTCATTCTGAAGGTTGTCTATTTGCTTTGGTTGTTGTCTACTGAACTGTATAGTAGCTATTCAGTTTGATTAAGTCCCACTTGTTTATTTTTTGTTGTTGTTGCAAATGCCAAGGAAGTCTTCATAAAATCTTTCCCCAGGCTGATATCTCCAATTGTTTTCCTCACACTATCTTCCAGGATTTTATTGTTTCATGACTTAGAATTAAATCTTTTATGCATCTCGAATCAATTTTTGTAAGTGTTGAAAGGTATAGGTCCAGTTTCAGTCTTTTACATGTGATTATACAGTTCTACAAACACTGTTTATTGAATAGAGATTCATTTCCCCAGTTTATGTTTTTGTTTGGTTTATCAAAGGTCAGGTGGCTGTTAGTTTCATCTCATGGTTTCCTATTTGGTTCTAAATGTCAATGTCTTTATATTTGTGCCAATACCATGCTGTTTTGATCTTTATGGCCTTATAATATACCCTAAAGCCTGATAGGCTAATGCCCTGGCTTTGTTTTTATTACTAAGAATTGCCTTGGCTATGTGGGGTTTTGTCTGGTTCATCACAAAAAGAAGAATTAATTTTTTCCAAATCTTGAATGTATGATATTGGTAGTTTAATGGGAATTGCACTGAATCTGTAGCTTTGGGGGGCAGTATAGACATTTTAACAATGTTGTTTTTTTTCCTAGAGAAGAGCATGGTATGTTCTTCCATTTGTTAATATCTTCTCCTATTTCTTTTCTTAGGGTTTTCTAATTTTCTTTATAGAGTTCCTTCACCTCTTTTTTTAGGTATATTCCTAGATATTTCTTTTTTTTTTTTAAAAAAAAAAAAAAGCAACTGTGAAGGGAATTGTGCCCTTAATAAGCTTCTCAACTTGCTTGTTACTGGTTTATACAAAGGCTACTGATTTCTGGACATTGATTTTATATCTTGAGACGTTACTCTATTTTTTTGATAACTTCCAGGAGTCTTGTGGTTGAGTCTTTGGGGTTCTCTAAGATCATATTGTCAGCAAAGAGCAAGAGTTTGACCTCCACTGCCCCCATTAGGATGCCCTTTATTTCCTTCTCTTCCCTAACTATATTGGCTAGAACTTCCAGCACTATGTTGAATAGAAGTGGTGATGGAGGACAACCTTGTCTGGTTCCAGTTCTAAGTGGAAAAGCTTTTGGTTTTGCTCCATTCAGTAAAATATTAGCTGTGGGTTTGTCATAGATAGCTTTGATCAGTTTAAGAAATGTGCCACCTATGCCTATATTCTTAAGTGTTCTAATTAGAAAAGAATGTTGATTTGTATTCAATGCTTTTTCTGAATCAATTGAGAGGATCATATCATTTTTGATTTTGCTTCTGTTGATATGGTGAATTATGTTTATAGCCTTGTGTAGGTAAAACCAACCTTGTATCCCTGGGATTAAACCTACGTGATACTGTATTTTTTTTTTCTAGTGAGAAGCCATAATCTATTGGCTATGATTTTATTAAGAGTCTTTGTATCTATATTTATTAGTGAACTTGGTTTGAAGTTGTCCTTTTCACTTGGGTCTTTTCCTGGTTTTGGTATCAGAATGACTTTTGCTTCGTGGAAGGTGTTGGGGTAAATTTCTTCCTTCTCATATTTTTGGAATAATTTTACAGTATGGTTGTAAGCTCTTTGAAGGTTTGATAGAATTCTGATTGAAGCCATCTGGACCAGGGTATATTTTGTTGGGAGTTTTTTTTTTAAAAAAAATATGGAGCTCTTCACAAATCTGTGTGTCATCCTTGTGCAGGGGCCATGCTAATCTTCTCTGTATCATTCAAATTTTAGGATATGTGCTGCCAAAGTGAGCATGGAGATTTTTTTATTATGTCTTTGATCTTAGTGCTTGAAATTGGTCTGCTTGGGGGATCTATTTCTTCTTGATTAAGTCTAGGGAGAGGGTCGTCCATTCCAGGTATCAATCCATTTCCTCAATATTGTAAAATTTCTAGGCATACCAATTCTTATAATATTGAGAGATAATCTCTTGTATCTCTGTAGCAAGTGTTTCTTATTTTCCCTT
>CAUYRH010129271.1:0-34633 GCA_963574655.1 Perodicticus potto
CCGAGGGCGATAAAGTAAGACTCTGTCTCTACAAAAAAAAAAAAGTCAGCAAAATAAAAGCCACAGAGAGGAAAATTAGAACTCCGATCAGTTTGCAACATGGTAAGATCCCTTACTTACCAGTGGGATGCCTGGTTTTCCTCTCTCTGTGGGCTCTGGTTGAGCAGATGATAAAAGATCATTGTCCTTTCCAAATTTAAGATTAATGAGAGAAAAGTTTTGTGAGTGATTAGTTGTGCAAGTGACCTGTTTGGGTATATTTTTTGGTACTTTGTGATGTGAACATCTATATTGTTTGATTCCATTTCCTCTCAGAAATAGCTTATATTGTTGTTGTTGCTGTTTGTGGTTGCGCTTTCTTTATTCATTTGTCTTTCTGTACTGTTTGAGTCATAAGGAGGGTTACCTTAGTGTAGAACCCGGGCCGAGCATCCCATCAGCCCAGCGTCAGAGCCAGCCCCACGGATTAGCCAGTTACATGGTTCTGGCTGGACCAACATCTATTTCAGACAAACTTTGCTACAGGTCCCTGCAAACAAAAACCATATGAGGTTTCTCTGTGTTCTGTTTCGTGTCCCTGAGCTTGTCTTTTGACAGAGTGGGAATTTTCTCCTCGGTCTCCACCATATGAGGGGCGTATTTTTAGGGGACACATCAGGCGGCCTGTCTGCAAAGATTGGGAGTCTGAGACACGTAAGATTCTAAGCAGCTCAGTCTTTCTATAGAACATGTCAAGCTCTAGGGGAAGTCTTTGTCTTAAAATGTCTTTGTCATTTTGTCTATTTCTGAAAGTGGATTTTTGGGAATCTGCCTTCTCTGTGCCCTCTCCATGCTAAACCTGGAAAATTGCTACCTGAGTTTTCTATGAAGAGGTATTAGATTGAGTCATTTTTGGAATAAATATGCTATTGAGATTGAGGGCCAAAAGATGAGTCCTTTAAATTAAAAGACTTCTAAATTTTCATAAAGATAATTTTAGAGATCTCTTATTTGAAACAATTGGCTTATTGGCATTAATAGAGAAATTAGATTAAAAGAAAGATACATAATGTTATGGGTAGCCTTAAAAATTCTCTCACCAAATTGAGGAGCAATCTAAAACAAGATTAGAAAAATTCTTTGAAGTCCAGGTATAGTGAGTGACTCATGCCTGTAATCCTGGCACTCTGGGAGGCCAAGGAGGAAGAAGGTCCCTTGAGCTCAGGAGTTCAACAACAGCTTGAGCAAAACCAAGAACCATGTCTACAAAAAACAGAAAAATTCACTGGATGTTGTGGTGGGTGCCTATAGTCTCAGCGACTCAGGACACCAAGATAGGAGGACTACTCAAGCCCAAAAGTTTGAGGTTGCTGTGAGTTAGGCTGAGCCCATGGTATGCTAGCCTGGGCAACAGAGTGAGGCTCTGTCTCAAAAAAAAAAAAAATCCTTTGAACATTCCCCCAGTGGGAATAATGGTAGAAGTCAACTTACCTTGCAGCCTAATGATTAAAGTTCAATGCTTTCATAGAACTTTAGATTTGATTTGATTCCTGGGTTGCGAATGAGCCTGTTCTGGTTTGAAATTTGTATGACTTTCACCCTTCATTGATTCTCTTCCCTTTTGTGCATAGTTTTTGCTTTCCTGAATTCTATAGAGACATATGGGGATTTTAGACATTTATGTATAAATGGTCAGCTATGACTTGGTGCCTGTAGCTCAGTGGTTAGGGTACTGGTTACATACACTGGAGCTGGCGGGTTTGAACCCAGCCCAGGTGCGCCAACAACAATGACAACTACAACCAAACAACAGCTGGGTGTTGTGGCAGGAGCCTGTAGTCTCAGCTACTTGGGAGGCTGAGGCAAGAGAATCGCTTAAGCCCAAGAGTTTGAGGTTTCTGTCAGCTGCGATGCCACAGCACTCTACAGAGGGTGGCATAGTGAGACTCTTTCTCAAAAAAAAAAAAAAAAGGTCAGCTGAAAAACTGGGACCCTAAAAAATAAGGCTAGACAAAAAAATTGTGAGCTACACCTTGTTTATGGCTATTGAGACTTTTCCTTCATGAGGTTGTTTTTGTGACTTTCTGGATCTTGGAAAAACTGTTCTCCACTGCTTTAAAGATATCTCTTGCTTTCTTGATTATGCTATAACCCTAGTTAAGGTTTCTTGGTTTCACTTAAAAGGATACTTTTTTTTTTAATTAATTAATTAATTATATTTTTTATTTTTTTATTGTTGGGGATTCATTGAGGGTACAAGAAACCATGTTACACTGGTTGCATTTGTTGGGTACAGTCCCTCTTGCAATCGTGTTTTGCCCCCAAAAGGTGTGGCACCCCCCTCGCTCCTTCTTAAAAGGATACTTTTTGTTTAAAAGTTCAAAAGCAAAATGTCATCGGTTTGTCCCTCCTAAAGTTTGCTCCATTCATCTCCTCTCTGCTCCTTTCTCGTTTGCCGATCATGGAGTTTTGGCCGATCAAAGGTGGCCGACTGTTCAAACTCTATCTCAGTAAACAAATGCTGAGCTGTAACCAATTCAGCTATTTCCATACCTCACTTCAGTTTCCTGTGTGCTACTTTGCCTTTTCTGTCCATGAATCTTCTCCAGCATTGCACTAGAGTCTCTCTGAATCGATTGTGGTTCAGCTGCCCAATTTGCTCTATTAAACTCTGTTCAATTTACTTTTTACCAAAAGTGAGTTCCAAGATACAGCTCCAGAGACTCCCCCGGGAGCACCGAGAGTCCTGCGGACCTGGTGCCCTTTCCTGTGTCATTGCGAGTGAAGCTTGTGGGTAAGTTCTCTCTCAGATTCCAAAGTGCCACAGATTTCTGTTTTGAGATCTCTGAGCACATTTTTAATCTTAACTGGGTTCAGAAGTTATGGTAGAAACTAGGTCTGGGGCGGCGCTTGTGGCTCAAAGGAGTAGGGCACTGGCCCCACATACCGGAGGTGGTGGGTTCAAACCCAGCCCCGGCCAAAAACTGCAAAAAAAAAGGAAAGAAACTAGGTCTGGGGTTGGCACCTGTAGCACAGTGGTTACAGCGCCAGCCATATACACGGAGGGGGGCGGGTTCAAACCTGGCCCACGCCAGCTTAAACAACGATGACAACTGCAACACAAAATAACCAGGCATTGTGGCGAGTGCCCATAGTCCCAGCTACTTGAGAAGCGGAGGCAAGAGAATCGCTTGAGCCAAAGAGTTCGAGGTTGCTGTGAGCTGTGACGCCACAGCACTCTACCCAGGGCAACATAATAAGACTCTGTCTCAAAAAAAAAGAAAGAAAGAAAGAAAGAAACTATGTCTGAGATCAGATTGAATCTGATAATTAATTAGCTTAGATTTCATTTGGAGGCCTTAAATGTCTGAATAGGTCAGACAAAAACTAACAGTAAATGGCAATATTACCGCGGGTGCCAATTCTAGCTTTCAGGAATTCACAGAGATTTCTGTATTCTATCTTTTTGTTCTTGTATAGTGAGTGAAGAATAATCATTGCCTAAATTGATCACAAAGATCTCAGAGCCAAAGTCCAGATTCAGGGTGAACACAGGACCCTTAATTTCTAAAGAACTGAGTACTTTACTTTTCAGCTATGCCTACCTATATATGTATAAGAATTAGGCCCTGAGAGTGACAAATGCTTACGGAAATGGCAAAATCTTACATAAGGCAAACTGTTGCCTATCTGGTAATTGCTTGCTTAAAGCAAAATAGGTAATTAAACGATTGGTAGTCTGAATAGAAAATAATAATACCTGGCCAGGTGCAGTGGCTCACACCTGTAATCACAGTACCTGGAAGGCCAAGCTCAGGCGTTCAAGACCACTCTGAGCAAGAGAGAGACTCCATCTCTACTAAAACTAGACAAAGCTAGCCAGGTGTTGTGGTGGGCACCTGTAGTCCCAGCTTCTCAGGAGGCTGAGGCAGGAGGATCATTTAAGTCCAAGAGGTTGAAATTGCTGTGAGCTATGATGAAGCCACAGCACTCTACAGAGGGCAACAGAGTAGTCTAAAAAACATAAGAGAGAGAGAATTGGCCCCATATACCGAGGGTGACAGGTTTGAAACCAGCCCCAGCCAAACCACAACATAAAAATAACTGAGCGTTGTGGTGGGCTATCCCAGCTACTCAGGAGGCTCAGGCAAGAGAATCGCCTAAGCCCAGGAGTTGGAGATTGCTGTGAGTTGTGACTCCAAGGCACTCTACTGAGGGTGATAAAGTGAGACTCTGTCTCTAAAAACAAAACAAAAGAGAGAGAGAGAGAATAATAATACTTAAGAGTTTTTTATAAAAGCTATTAGAACGACTTCTGTCCACATGTCTATGTATCTATTATGTCACGTGTATATATTTTATTACCAAATTATATAAAAAGCTCTAATTTGGGAACTGCCTGTGGCTCAAAGGAATAGGGCACCAGCCCCATATACTGGAGGTGGCCAAAAACTGCAAAAAAAAAGCTCTAATTAATTAGCTTATATCAAATATTTTGTCAGAAAGATGGAAACTAATGCCTTTAAGAGTACATTAACTGACCTCTACTCAACTTTCTTTTTGGTTCTGTTGCATCCTGGCTCACAACTTCTCTGCATATTCACCTTCGAGGGAGACGGTTGACATGGACCCGAGTGCTTCCGAGATCCTGTGAGTCTCCTTCAGAGCCCTCTCACTCTCCAGGCTGGTTTAGACTCTGTCCCCTTTACCCAGAGATCCATTCTGGGTCAGTACTTGTTCAGTACATTGATGATCTTTCGCTGTCTTAGATTTTCTCATTCTTTAAAGACTCTACCTGAATTGAGGCCATAAAGCCTCTAAGTTTGGACTTTGATGGGTACAGACAGCAGTTGCTTAGGACAGAATGTCTCAGGGCACTCAAAAGCTTACTCCATAATGCCTTGAGTCAAATTTGTTACAGCCTCACTAGAACTTGCATCTTGGTAAAAGGAAAAGCTACTGCTGTTGTCACAGACTCCAAATGTGTCTTCAGAGTCTACCATGCAGATGGCACAACTTGAAAATCTTCTTTCTTAATTTCTGCTGACATTCCTATTACCAATGGGCCTGTAACATCAGATAGATTGTATATTGAGCCAGACACTCCCAGTGGCCTCCTTTCTTTTAACTTTTTGATTTGCATATATATATGTGTGTGTGTATACACGTGTGTGTGTGTGTGTGTGTGTGTGTGTGTGTGTATAGAGAGAGAGAATATAGTTGGTATTGCCCTGGGATCTGCAATATCTCTGACCAAATTATTTCCCAGTGCCCTATTTGTTAATCTCACCAAATCTCTGTAGGAAACTTGCCCCCAGAGGCCCAGACAATCCGATCCCTTTCGGGCACTCCAAATTGATTTTACAAATTTTACAGCTTTAGGCTTTTCTCATTGTTTGGCTATTGTTTACGTGATAAGGACAGACTGGATGCTATTCAAGTCGGCGGCGGAATGCTACAAATGTGCTAAAGAAACTAATAACTGAGATTATGCCTCACTTTGGCATTCCTTTAAGGACTGAATCAGATCGAGGGACCCATTTTAAAGCACTTGCTTGCAAAGGCTCTGGAATACTTATTAAAATTTCAAACCCCATATCATCCCCAATCTTCAGGGCAAGTGGAATGTAAAATCTACAAATAAAAATGATTTTGAGGAAAGCCTGACAAGGCACTGGACTTCAATGGCCAGAAACATTTCCTTTGGTCCTTACAAAAATTTGAAACGCTCCAATTAGGAGACAGGTTTAACCCCTTTTATAAATAGTGTTCTGTAACGCCATGCCTACTGACACCTACCAACCTACTCCCCAGTGACTCATCTGATCCATGACTGGCTACATACACTAACAGAGCATATCGTCAGCAGGTGAAGGGGGCCTGGCCTCTGCCAGCTGACACCCTCAGATCACATGTAAAGTCTAGGAGACATGCATGGTGTCACCATGACTATCAACCCTGCCTTAAAAATAAAAGAAAAATCCTCCTGGACTCACACAAACCATGCCAAACTACACCCAGACAATTAAAGTGACCTAAAAACAAGGATTTCCAGGGCCAGTTCCCAGGCCCTTGAAGCAGACGTCTTCAAGTAGTAGACAGCTTTTCCCCAAGATCACAGATCAAGAAACTCCATTTGTCATCCATAAATTCCTTTTTGCTTTTTACCCCCATGCCATGGTACTTTTTAAACACGTCTTCTTTTAAGCCTCCACCTTCAAGAGTTACAGGTTGGAAGCTGAGTGGGTATGGCCTCAACCCGTCCCTTTCTTTCATCTTCCCCTATGGCTCTTCTTTCAAACTAAGCATTACTCTTGCTAACCTGTCTTCCCCGCAGGGCGGGCACAGCGCCAGCGTCCCTTTGCACCAGTCACCAGTCTTTCAGACCCAGCCACACTAACCAGTCACTCTCTATGCCAACATCCAGACCGTGTGAAGGAACCGGAGCTCATTTTCATTTCTGCCAGTGTGAGTGCCCGGTGGAACCGGCCCAGAAGATGGACGCACGACAAGTGGTGTCCACAACCAGAGAAGAAACATCATGCTGCTTCTCCTGCGGGCAGCAACTGGACACAGAAAACCCTGTGTGGAAGTGCATGTGGGCACACGTATATACGCACACAGGGAGCAGACACACTCCCCAGCAACGTGCAGGCACACACACGGTCACAAAGGGAGGAGGCATGCTCCCCTGGGACGTGCAGGCTTGTGCACACTCACACAGTCACATTAGGGAGGGGACAAGGTCCCCAGCGGCCCCTCATCACCTAGCCCAGGCTCTCCAGTCCGCCCTGAGCCCCCTCCCTCCCCCACAGCCCCCGGGGCGCCGTGCCTGCGCTGGAGCCAGATGTTCCGTGGGCAGCCCCTGGGCGCTGACAGGCAGTCATTAGGGCTGCCAGCCCCACATTAGGAGAGGACTGAATGGGAGCGAGCCCCCACCCACCTCGCTCCCGACAATAGCACTGTGGGGAGGTGCTCACTGCCTTGCTTTCCCCTCCCTCTCCAGCCCACAGCAGCGCTGCCTGGGGAGAGAAGAAAAGAAGACAAAGGGAGGGGGCTGTGCTCTGGGGGGAAGGCTGCGCCCCCTCCCTCCCCCAGGGTGAATAACTAAGAGGACTCCCAGGGTCACCTGGGGTAAACTGCTCCGTGAAAGCAGTGGCTTTCCACAGGCCACTGAACACGGCAATGGACCCGCACCAGGGCAGGCGGGGTGTGGGCCAGTTGCCAAAAGCAGCAGATCCCCAGAGAACGGAGCCCAAACCCGGGCGCTTTCCTTCTCCTCCCCTCTCCCTTCCCAGCCTGCCTCTGCAGTCCAGCACCAGAGGCCAGGGGGTTGGTCCACAAAGAGTTAACCTTCCAGTCCTGGACAGGCCTCAGCCAGGCTCAGGACTGGGGGTGGGGGAGGGGTAGGTAGGGGGGCAGTGGGGCTGGAGAGGAGAGAGGGGAAATGTTGGGGATCCGGAAAGACCAACATCTGGGACACGGTCACTGCCCCTCCCCCTGCCCAAACCGCAGACGCTGTGGCAGCAGGAAAATCAGAGCGGTTCGACCAAGAATGATTGTGCAACCCGGGCCTGGGGAAGAGGCCAGCGCTGGAGGTGGCAGTGGGGGTGTGGGTGTGGGCAGAGTCCACTTCGGAGGTGAAACCTCAGTGCTTACTAAAAATACATGCATGCAGGGCTCTGGTCTCCAGGGCAGACTTCAATAGAATTCCCGTTCGTTTCTGGCTCCAGATCTTCTGAGAATTGGAGTTGGAAGCTCTGCCCCTGGGCCCTGAGTCTCATGGCCGAAGACATGGTGCCACTGAGGAGGATCTGGGGTAGCTGCTGTGGATGACAGTGGGTACGGCAAGAGGCCTTCCATCCAGTCCCAAGGTGGCAGGATTCGGCCGCTTCCTAGGGCCTCAGCAGAGGGGTCCCAGCCAAGTCCCTAAAGTGGCTTAAGGGGCGGGGATGTGGTGAGAGGAAGAAAATGGAGGGTAACAGGGAGAAATTTGATCGGTGGGCAACCCCAAACAAACACGGGAGAGAAATGGTGTATTTTCCATTTAATGCAAAATGTTGCAATACAAAATGATGTGGAGAAAGGGACCCTGCTGGGAGGGGCAGGGAGCGAGGGCAGAGAGAGAGGAGAAGTCTCCTCCTATTCCTCTCTCCCCTAAGTCCCACGGAGGGTGAGAACACATTGCCTACTCCCTGGGGTGGCCCCCATACAGGGGTTGGCGCTCTGGGTCTGAGTCATCTTTGGCCTGAAATTTGTTAACACGGGGCAGGAGAGTAGAGTGAAGATTGAGGGTTTTTACTCTTTACTGCAAAAGGATTACTCAAGATCTGGGCTTCCGTATGAAATTAAAGGGCTATGAGAATTTGGTGAGGATTTGAGCTGCAATTTGCCTGCATTGAAGAATGAGGAGAGGACATTTCGTAGGAGTGTAAACGTATGGAGGTGAGACATTCCAAACACAAGCCTAGCTCCTCAAACTTCCTCCTCCTTCTGCCTCATCTCCAGCTTATAGACAATCTGGTAGCCATCATCCCAGGCATAAAGCTGGCGCTCTCGGGGGTTATAGCGGAGGCTGGCATGGGCACCGTATCTGCGGGGAAAATAAGCGAGTGCTGCCCGTTCTGGGGTGAGGGTGCCGCTAGCATCGAAGGAGCACTGGATGCGGGCCCGACTGGCAGGGCGGGTATTGTAGACCACATATAGGGTCCCACAGATGACAAAGGCAGCCTCAGCATTCTCCCTGGGGCATGGCGTGTCCCACTGCTGCTCTGTGTCCAGTGTCTGTGGATCTAACTTGGCCAGACACAAGTGCCTGTCATCCTCTCTGGTGGCATAGACAGCCCAAAGGCCTTCCTCGTCGGCTGCCAGGTCGATGTACGTGTCTGTGGTCAGGCCGTACGGGGGGATCAACCCCTCTGCTGGGAATACTGAGCTGTCCACCACTGTCCGGTTTGCAAGGTGGAATTTAATGAGCTGCAAAGTGTTCTCCAACTCTCCGCCTCCTCCAGGTCCTCCGGGAGGCCTCCGGGCATAATAAAGAAAGCCACCATACACCAGCTGCCCTGTGCCTACCCAGGGGAAGGGCACTCGGACTCGGGAAGCTTTCCGGGCAGCCATGGCAAGGGTGAAGTCACGGAGCCTTGGGAAGACAAAAGCCGTGTCGTTCTGTGTCCCATCCAACACGTAGATCTTCTCTGTTGGCCCCAGTGGATCCTTGGTCCACAGACCAGCAGGGCCACCAAACCGCTTCAGAATCTTCATTGATCTCACCTGAGAGATTGTGTAGCCACAGTCTGGGGAGGAAGGAGAAAAACACAGGAAAAGGAAATGGAGGTGTTGGATGCCTACAGCAGGACCTCCCCCAGGGCGGCTATCTGGAGAACCTGGGCTGGGTCTCCAGAAACTCCCCTTAATGGGCCAGAGATGTCTTTAATATAGATGCCAGAAGACAGAGCCACATGGACCAGAACAAAGTAGAAAAAATAAGCAAGGAAGAATGCAAGTTCGGAGAGTGAGGGGGGCCTGCCTCCTGATCACTCACCTGACACCATATCGTACTTCTCATTTCTTCTGCCCTTGCCTTTGGTCCCAGGGCCTCCAGTCACCTTCTCATCAATCTCTACACAGGGCAAAGCCGGGTTCTGGGTCTCCAGATAGTCAACCTCCCGTTCCAGACGGTCCACTCTCCCTGCAATGGTGTCCGCCTCAGTTCTGAGTGCCTCCCGCTCCTTCTCTGCCACCTCCAGCAGCGGCAGCATCTTGTTCTTGAAGTCCCGCAGCTCTGCAGCATGCCGACTGCTCTGGTCCTGGCACTGGGCCAGTCGTTCCTGAAGGCATGAGGGCCCGGGAGGGAGGCTGCAGGGTTACAACTCCCAGGCAGGGAGAGGCCCAACCAAGGGGTCAGTAATGGGAAAAAGAGCAGACTTAGCCAGGCTTCAATGTCCCCTTCTACTCCCACAAGAAAGGGACGAGATGTTCAGAGATACAAAATGTGCAAAAAGCCCGGCTCAGATTCACCGAGGTCCCTGCCCTGATTTCCTGTCTCCAACCTGGACCACCGAGTCGTCTGACCCCCAGGGAGGGCTAAGTGCATGAAGTAGAAGGGATGTCTGCTCCACTACACAGTTCCCCTGTAGGAAATTAAGGCACTAAGACCTCAAACTGCTAAAAAGGGCAAACAGCTGCAGATGCTCTGGGAACCTGCACCTTCAATAGAGTCTTCAGCTTTTTCTGAGATGCACCCCCCACAATCTTGGCTCTCATTTTCACTCTGTGCCCTTATCAGAACTAAATCCTAGGGATAAATTACAAAGATCTATTTGCTTTGGAATTGTTGTTCTATGTGGGGAAAGAGGAAGGCTTATAATTTTGAGGATTCTCTTATTAAAAGACAGAATGTTCTGTAGGTTTTGAACCCTATCTTGTCATCCCCAGACCCTTAGCAAAGCAGTTGAACCAGCGGAAGATGAGGAATCCTCCCAGGCTGGTCTAGAGAAGAGTTCCTCACCTCTAAGGCAGCTAGTCGGCGTTCCATGTACTCCACAAGGTGGTGCTGCTGTCCTCGAAGGTGTCCAGACCAGGACAAAAGCAACAAGATGAGGAGAGAAGAGCTGGGCCCCATGGCAGCCTGGAGAGTGGGGCCACCATAGAACTGGAACCAGTGTGCAGCGGCCTCTTCCCCTCAAGCCCGCGGGTTAGCTTGAGAGGCGGGGTGGGGGCGGGGCCTTCTCTTTCTGATCTCTAGGTCTCTCTCACTACTCTGGAATGCTTTCCCAGTCTCTTTACAACCCCCACCCCCTCCTTCCCGCCTGGACTGATCAAACACAGATGGCCCCACTGCACAGCAGCCAGAAGCCTTAACTGCCTCCCGCCTAAACTGCAGGCTCCCCTGGAGGGGAAAGAGATGGAAACATGAAGGCAGAGGCCTTATGGGCAGTCACCCAGACCAAGGAGCTAGCTGTAGGAAGCTGAGACCCCAGAGAAAACTCAGCAAACTCTATTCCTGATTTAGAAGAATGCTTCCGTGTTCACTTAAGAAACTGACATCCTCCGTTAATCCTTCCCGTTCCCTGCAATAACAGAATGTATAGTTTTCCGCCTTGTTTAATGGAAGCTGGAAGCAGAGTAATTGAGGTTTGAGGGGAAGAGGCAGGAAAAAGGCCAAGTGTTAAGTCTAACTTCTTCTACAGCTCATCGGTGCCACCTTGTGTTAAGCACCTGGTGTCATCTCTCATGATTAACGGAGAAACCAAGGTTTAGACCTACACTCCATGTGGAAAATTTTATATACAGCAAACCAAGTAGAGTGAATTCACAGGGCTTTTCATTACTAAAACACAGCCGTCCCCAGAGATGACCTAATTACTACTGTGGGGACTTAGCCTCAAGAAGAGAATATAACTGACGAAAAACAAAACAGGTCACTGAGAAGTTAATAAAATTAACTTACTTATCTGGAAAGGAGACCGACAACAAAGCCATTCTACATGGCTTTCTTTTGCCTGAAAGTGACCAAGTTACTCTCTTACCAAAACTGAGGAATGTTCAGCAAGTTCACACTAATTTACACTAATTTATTTAGGAAGAAAATTAAAATATATATGTGTTTCAGTCTAAATCAAAATAAATGTATTCTGAGAGAAAACAAGTTACTCCTGGTTATGGTCCAAAAAGGGACTGCTGTTTCTCATTTCTATATCCCAAGTACGACTGCAGGCACCTCAAATGAATTAATGGCCACTATAATGGCCATTTTAGACTTGGCCTAAAATACGTGTCAAAAAAGGTCCAATAGGCAGCTCCCATAGCTCAGTGGGTAAGGCGCCGGCCACATACACCGAGGCTGGTGGGTTCGAACCCGGCCTAGGCCAGCTAAAATGACAAACAACCAAAAAATAGCCAGGCATTGTGGCGGGCGCCGGTAGTCCCAGCTACTTGGGAGGCAGAGGCAAGAGAATTGCTTAAGCCCAAGAGTTAAGAGGTGGCTGTGAACTGTGATGCCACAGCACTCTCCCCAAGGTAACAGCTTGAGACTCTGTCTCCAAAAAAGTTCCAACAATATAGCAATTATTCAGAGATTTGCAGTGAATAATCTAGGCAAATTCCTACTCCTTTATAAGAAGAAATTTTATTTACTTTAGAAAGAGAAATCTGAACTATGCCTCTGAAAAGAACCACTGCTTTAAGAGTACAATCTGAAAAGAGGGAAAAGATAGCATCTTCCTGTGGTGACTCTTATTTTCATTCTACTACTTTTAGATGTTAGGAAACAAAAGTTTAATTAGCCTGGCTCGGCATCTGTAGCTCAGTAGCTAGGGTGCCAGTCACATACATCAGAGCTGGCGGGTTCGAATCCAGCCTGAGCCTGCCAAATAACAATGACAACTACAACCAAAAAATAGCCATGTGTTGTGATGGGCGCCTGTAGTCCCAGCTACTTGAGAGGCTGAGGCAAGAGAATTACGTAAGCCCAAGAGTTTGAGGTTGCTGTGAGCTGTGACGCCATGGCACTCTATCCGGGGCGACAGCTTGAAACTCTGTCTCAAAATAAAAAGGTTTAATTAGCCCGTCTCAAAAGTCATCTACCTCTTTCAAAGGGTCAGATGCAGACGATGTAAAAATAAAAGGTCCTGGACAGTACATTCTTACAAATATTCTTTATGAAGCCCTGTTCATTTCCACTATGGATATTTATATGAAGAAAGAATGTCTTTAATACCTTACTGATGATCAAATACAGTATGTTCAGCTACTCCACAAGTGTCCTTTGATGATCTCCTTTATACCCCATAACAGAAGTCAAAGACAGCCAGGTGAATCAGAAAATTTACCCATTTTATTGATGCATTGCAATTGCTCTACATTTTACCATATTATGTAGAAAATACTGAAAATACAAGCTACTTTGTAAAACCAAAGACAAACATTGAATCCAAAGATAAACTATGTTTTACACAATGGACCCTTTTCCCATAGTTAGTATTAAATTTTAAATATCTATTTCTTTTGTTAAAATGATTATTTTACATACTCCCTAAGTACACCTGCATTACAAACATAGCTCAGTAATTCTCAGAAGCTACCTGTTTCTAGAGGCTTGTTGTAAAAGAAAGCGCACAACCAGAAAGGGGAGAAAGCAAAAAAAAAAAAAAAAAAAAGTTTAAATCACACACAATAACCAGCATATCAAATACATTTAATAAAGTAGGAATTCCATTGCAATATCAAGGATTCAAAGCTGAAATACTAACATTACATAAATGTACATATAATGTACTGCTACATGTAGTGAGATTATTATTCAAGCTGAATTGAAACCACACATTATATAAAGTTTAGCAACAAACAACCATGTAGACATGCTGCACCATCCGTCAGTTAAAAAAAGAATCAAAAAGGGAAGCAGGCTCGGGCCATTCCTGTCACTGAGAGGCAATTTCATTTCCTATCCTAAAACAAACCATCTCAACTAGTGGATTTTTGCATAATAATGCTGAATAAAACACACGTTACTGTGCTTGCCTGGCTAGGGCAGTCAAGCTTAGCCCCTCTAGTGGAGAACGATGGATGAGCAATCACGAAAACAGGCTCAGAATGGCCAGAACTGTTTGAAATGGAGTTAATATTCCTGGGGTTGGTATTTCAGCTGAGCGCTGAAAGTGGCATCACTTCCTGGAGCTATTAAAAACTCTGGAATGATCGAGTGTCCTGATGAGCCTACGGTGGTTATACTTAACCCTCCCCACTTCCTTTCTCACTAGGAAGGGGACAGGCTGGAAGCACAAGCTCTGAGAGAGGACTTAAAGACTTAAGCTGGTTGGAGGTCAGGCCACTGTGACTCAGGCCAGCTGCTCACTCAATTGACAAGGCTTCCTTCCTCCATGCTGTCACGGCGAGCAGGGTTAAGCCTCAAGGACAGAACTGAAAGCCACACTGAGCACATACACATTCGGCAGACACAGGGGGACCTTGGTAAATCTGAAATGCCAGTTTGCAGAGTAAGACTGAAGATTTCTAAATTGTTTAAAGTCACACTACTAGTCAGGTGACTAAAGTATGATACAAGCTCTTGTATTACCTTTTTCTGTGGCGTCAAGACCCC
The DNA here is from genome assembly GCA_963574655.1 of Perodicticus potto. Classification (NCBI taxonomy): domain Eukaryota; kingdom Metazoa; phylum Chordata; class Mammalia; order Primates; family Lorisidae; genus Perodicticus; species Perodicticus potto. Next base: position 14,084 of record CAUYRH010129271.1, read on the forward strand.
TCTCTTAAATGGAATCTATTTATAGGGGGGACAGGTGTAGAGTTTTGTTTTCTCTGCATCTCGTTTCTTACAAAAACAAATCTTGTTCTTGTAGAGGAAAGATAAGGAACAACAAATGTTACCATCAGAAACTAAACCTGCATTTGAAGAAGAAAATCAGAATGTGCTTAGTAAAAAGGAGACACAGAGCCTACACATGACGACTAGAAAACTGTGTAACGCTAGTGACAGAAACCATACAAAACTGCTTGGCAGTCTTGTGCTGCCTGAAAACACAACAAACACAACTCAATGTAATGATGAAAAAAATACAGAAGACACAACATGTTCTGGTAGGCTGTACTGACTACCTGCCCCATCTTGGAAGTCCTTACTCCTTACAATAAAGAATCTCCAAATACTTAGACAGCTCCTCGGTGTTCAGCCCGGTACACAGTTTGCTGACCAGGCTCCAGAAATCTCCCATCTCCACCCTGCACCTCCTTGACACCATCTCTATACAGAACCACTCCTAGAATTATCTCTCAAATACACGATTTTCAATTCAGATGGAACACATCTTTATCTTAAGGACATCCATCTGAAGAATGTCCTATTCCTTCAAATCCTTTATGGGCAGGAATATCCCCATCCGCAGTACCTTCTACTTGACCCAGATCCGTGCAGGAGCTGAGAATACAAGGACAATTTCACAGCTTGAAGGGCCCCCAAGAATATACAAGTTGTTTAAAAGAAAACTCAAAAGCCCCAATGTCTCAACAGGCTTTGGTTCCTTCTTGATAGCCTTCACTGGCTAAGAAACCTTTCTGTGAGTTCCTTGTCATTAGTGGCACGGCAAAACTCCTCCTCATAGTATGGGGACATGGTAAGCAATACAACAGGCTCTTTGGTATAAACACATCTGTTATATGCTTCTTTTTTTTCAACAAGCAAATATCTTACTAGGAATGTCAACTATTTGCAGGAAGGACTGCCACGTGGGAAAGGAAAAAAATCTTGTTCTAAAAATGATTGCACATACTTTAAAAAAAAAAGAAAATGCATATTTAATATTGGCTTGACTTCTCTCACCTGCTTCCTGAATTCTCACAGAAGCAAGGTAGCTAGCAATGCACAGTGAGAGAGCGTCATGGGAAAAACGCTTCTGTAAGAACTCAGCTGAGAATCCAAAATGGAAAGGGGCAGAGGTGGTGATGAAGGAGAAAAGCTGCTGTTTCTATTTTTTGATGTCAGCAGGGAAACTGAGAACAATGCATTTATACAACACAGCTACTAATCCTGTTCTGATAAATCCCAGTGAACAGCTTAAGGTCCACGGGGGCTTGCTGGTCCATCCTAAGGCAAGCTCACTGTAAACTCTATAAACCACTACATTATCATATAAGGCACTACAATAAGGGGAAGAGGGAGAGAGGGAAGGAAGAGACACACACTGAACAACTCCTCACCAGACACACCTGTGCAAAACAATTCCCAGGGTCTCCTCTCCTTGCAGGCAATGCCCCTGCTCATTCAGCACTACAGTAAAATGCTCTAATATAATTGCAATTAGTTCACATACATTCCAACAAGAATCAGTTCATTTTGGTTTAAATACAATGGAGACATCAATTCCATCTCCGGGGTAACACTGGAGGATCAGATACACACTAAATACACAATTCAAGTGTAATCACTACACATTTGATTACAAATAACATTTTGGGTTAGCAGGAAAAATTGCTTGTTATATTTTTCTAATCAATATGTACATATTTAATTATGCAAAATATTAAAACACCACCATTACAAAACTTCTAAAATATTTTTAAATTCAGTAATAAATTTTTAAAATAGTTTTTGCAATTCCTACATGCACTTATTATATAAGTCTTAATAAGAGAGCATTCAATTTGCTGCTGGCATACAAAGGAAGCTACTATAAAGTATAAAAGCTATACACAAGAATGTTCTTATCTGGTTTCAGATTTTTTAGCTTTCTCCCCAAACAAATCACATAAAACAGAAGAGAGACAAAGAAAATACACAGAGGTGTATTTCTGAAAATTCATTCTAATCTGTAGGCAAAGCTCATCAATGCCAATAATCTTGAGGCAAAGCTCATCACTGCTAGTATCTCGTACAGACAAGAGACTATGAATATTGTAAAACAACCACCATACAATCACCTTAATGGCTTTTCTAATAATAAAATTTAAACTGAATCAGAGAGAAAAGGACTTTTAAAAAAAATAATTTTAAAAAGAATTCATCGTGCTTCATTTAAAAATAATTCATGGTGCTTCATTTAAAAAGAATACTTGGTGCTTTCACGGTAGGTATGGATTCTTGCACACTAAGTTACCAGCAAAGGATGAGCTGCCTTTTTAACACCACTTTATAATAAACATAGAAGCAACGGAGAGAAAACCAACAGTAACACAGAAAAATATGTAATATATGTAACCAGTTTTGTAAAAATACCCATTAAGTATAATGTCACATAAAAACAAAACTAAAAACTCTAAGTTTACATGTCCCATGAACAAAGATCAAATTTTGAGGAGAAATGCCTGATATTAAAATACAGACTTGCGTAAGCTGATTTTAAAATAAAATAGACAAGTCTCAGTTTTTAAACAAACAAAAAGTATTCGTTTTTCTTTTCTCATTTGTTGCCAGATTTCAAGTCCTTTTATCAGCATTTTTCCTCTGACCAGCAATCACAATAAAACAAAATTAAATAAAGAGGGGCTTCACTTGTTTTTAAAAGCATTTATAGAAATCAAGTCAGAGAGACAGAATTTTTTTCAAAGGGAAACTTCAGAATGATCTCTCTTCCTTGGTTAACTGCAGAAGATGGACATCTGAACTCTTCCAAATACCAAAAATGCTGTCACAAAAATAAAGAATTTTAAAATAGGGCAAACTTTGGGAGACTACAACAATGCAGTCAACACTGAGACAGGTTCCCCCAGAGAAAAACCTTCTGCTTCAGTGGGCCCCTGCAGAACAAGTTGCTGGCTAAGAAGTTTCGAGAGAGGGTAAAGGAGGAGCTCCCCGTAGCCCATTATTAAGAACTCAGGGCCAGGAGCAGGCAGCCATGATTCCTCCTCCCTCATGCTCATAAACTACAAGTAGGAATACTGGCTGATCTTGGTAGGACTCAGCGGGTATCCAGTGTAAATTGTTGAGCCTCGGGAAGACCCAATGTAGGACTGGGTGGCAAACTGGTGTTGGTACTGAGCAGGGGCCACACTGGCAGAAGTCAGGAGGCTGGGCCCAACACTGACAGGGACCTGGTGCACCAGAGTGCTGGGGTGAGTGGTATAGGCTGCAGCGTGCCTTGAGGAGCCCTGGGGGGAGAAAAGATGAGCAATGGAACTGGTGGAGCCCAATGCAGCAGCGGAGGTGGGGGCAGCATACGTATACAGGTGAGCCTGGCTTGGCAGGTGTGCAGGGGCTGGGGCCAGATGTGGGTGCCCCGTCGAGTGTAGTGGGCTGCCATGCTGGAAAGCGTAGGGGGCTTGGGAGAGCGGGGCCACAAACGCCTGCTGCCTGCGGGGGGCAGGGTTGCTGCTTCTCTCCTGCGAGGTTGGAGCTGCCGAAGACTGCTGGTTCTAAAAGAAGGAAGAAGGGAGTGAAGAATCCTGAGATGACTCTGGCTCAGGGCACCAAAGGGCAAGTTAAGAGTTGAGGTCCTGACTTGTACTGTTTCTGGATGCTCTAGCATGGCATTTCCCAGACTGGCAATGAGTGCTGTCAGTGGTCAGCCACCCATCCCTCTGCCTCTCGGCAGAACAGATCCAAACCTAGCTCAGCTTAACAGCAGTTTGCTCTTAGGTACAAAAGAAGGGGGAAAATCAAGGGCTCTTAGGGTTCCCCACTCCTGCACGTTAGTAACTGTTAACTCAACTCACCCTATTCTGGCGTCAGTGAATGTGCATTTTTCCTAACCTTTGTTTCTTGCCATTGTTTTCTTTTGGTCTCCTCTAAGTTCTTCATATCCCTCTTGAAATGTGGAGCCTAAAACACACGCACTAACTCAAACTTACATTTGCACCTGCATGTGTGCACACTCTCTCACACCATTACACCCTCACAGGGACACCTTCTCTCTAGTAGGAGACAGACAAGCACCAGAATTTTAGCTGAGGAAAGAGTGAACACAAATGGAATAAAGTGACCCTCACCACCCCATCCGAAGATCAGAACCCCAAATCCCAGACTTTAGCAAGAAGTAGGATTAGAACCAGTTGAATAAATGGCAAAAATTTTTCACTATCTTTAGACTCAAGGAAACAGTGTGAGGTTCAGGTTATTTATGGCCTGGGAGATAAAGGGAAAGAATCTGGTCTCAAAGCATGTGCTAGTACAGAAACAGACATGGATAAAGCATCCTGGGCTCTTTCTAAATTCCAGACATTTCTCTAATCTTCCACATAGACTAGAGAGGTCCAAGAGAAAATCTGAAATGTATACCCTAAACACACAGAGGGAACAGAAAGACACAGCATATGCAGATATGACGCAGGCCATAGAACATCAAACTGTTTGAAACAAGAGGGGCTTCATACGGCTTTATTCAGCAGTCCAGCCAGAAGCAGGGTTCTCCAGAAAGGAACAACAGGGAGGGCCCCAAACAGAAGGCAGCAGCCCCTCGCGCTTACCTGGCTAAGGTTGAGTGGCTGTGCTGCACCAGTCCCCCCGCGTTGAGCTCGATACCCTGTGGGGGTGATACAGCATCCAGATGACTGCCCACTCACTGAGGCCACTGGCTTGGTCTTATTGCTCAGGAGACCTAAAAAAAAGGGGGTCAGGGCTTATTTTGTGATACACAGATATCTACTCAGTTATCACTGAGCTAACCTCAGATGCTATTAATCAGTCCACATTTGTAGTTGCTTGTAAGAGTTAAATAAAACCTAATGTGTACCCTACTTCCTCAATTCCATTTACATCAGAAGAACAGAAACTGTATCACCTATTTTCTTTTCTGTCTTGGCACAAAAGATTTTTGAAAGGTTTGCCTGAATAAATATTATCTATTTTCCTGTTATGTACAAGGAATCGCTAGAAATACAAACGTAAGAAAGACACAGTCCTTACCCACCAGGAACCTATGGTCTGATGGAGGAAGGGACTAACAGCAATGGCAGTGTGAAGCTGAGAAAGACAATGGTGATTCTTAGGATATTTAACTGTCAAAAGGGTAAAAGAAGGCAAGATTCTAGCTGCTGGGCACTTACTCTTTTCAAATTATAAGAAATTACAGGACAGTTGAATATAAAATTTTGCTTCCTTCTGTGCTCCCATTAGGAAGTCTGGAGCATTTAGTCAATGACTTGGAGTAGCCTATATTCTTTGGACCCAAGAGTGGACAGAGGTCCTAATAATTCTATTCTGTACCCTGGCATTAGGAAGTTCTCCCTTGTCTGTAATGGAATTGTTGTCTACTACTGAGGAAAGTCACACTGAGGCTTAACACTATACCTTCAAGTTAGAAACTGTATGCCTATGGCAGTAACATAATCCATAACAAAACACCATCAATGCAAGTATGGCACAGACGGCTATGCTGACAGTAAAACTTCATGCTCCCTTTCCTTGGTGTAAAGTTGCCACTGGGAAGTAGCTGTCTAGCTAAGACTACATTTCCTTAGCTCCCTTGCATCTAAGGGGGGCCATGTGAGAAATGTTCACATTTCCAAGTTAAAGAGATTAAGAAATGTGTGTACTTCCTCCAAACTTTCTTTCTCCTTCTGACTGTATGCTCAGAGCTTTGGTCCAAATTCACTGCAGGCCTACCAACCAGGCATACTTGCCTGGGGAAGTTATACAAGTGAGACATAACTTCCAGTATGCGGAGCCACAGAAATCTGGAATTTGTTACTAAAGCTAGTACTACATATTATCTAACTAACACAGTAAATGAACCAGAACCCTAAACCCAGAATCTAACAGAGCCAAAAACATGAAGGTAATTAGGCTGATCATAAAACCAACAAAAGCACCATTGCTACAACACTGGGTGAGAAAAAAATCTAAAGGACACAACTGTATTCTAAAACACTTGTGCAGTCACTTCTAAACTGAATGTGTTTCTGAGACTAAATTCTCTTTTTTATATTAATCCAAAGAAAATGAATACAGGAAGATAAACTGATGGCCAAACATTTCACACGCCAGAGAATTGATTCCTGAATTAAGTATTCTTTAAGAATATCTATGCCACCAGTCTCTACCACTGACATAGCAGATTATGGCAAAGTATTAAGTGTATGTACATCAAAGGAAGATTCAAGCCTAAATATGAGGACAAACTCACCTGAGGCCTGGGTTGCTACAGTGCAGTCACTAAGCTGAGTTTTCAGCGGAGGCACAATTATGGTGCGAGTGCTAGTGCCATCTGCCACAACTCTGCCGGGCCCCTCCAAAAGCGATCCACCATTGCCCCGGAGAGCACTCAGTGTATCGGTGGAGTAAGGGCTGCTCAAAGAAGAGTCGGAGTCTGGAGAATCATTGACAGTGACATAACTAATGACATTAGATCTTGGCTTCAGGCCTGAGCTAAAGAAAGGAAAAATACATAAAAATTCAATTGCCTTCTTAAAATTTTTTAAAAATTTTCTTTATTTGGAGATTAATCAAGTGACCTTTTAACAATGTTTCTAGACCATTCACAGATGGTCTGTGGTCCTCCCATGATAACAATGATGATAATGATGGTATTAATAATAATAAGCAGTAGGAAACTTCCAAGTGCTTATTAATTAAGTACTGTTCTTATGCTCTACATATATCCCATTAAATCCTTACAATAGTATGAAACAGTCACTATTAGTTCCATTTTGCCAATGAGGAAACTGAGGCACAGGGAGATTAAGGAACTTGTCCAGTCACACAGTGGTAAGTAGTGAAGACAGGATTCATACCCATAACAGAATGACTCCAGAGTCCACACCTCTAACACCTACATCATGTTGCCTCTTAGCCATTCCTATTCACAGTTATTTCAATATTCTTCAAACACCACTTTTACTAAGTTTAAGTTTCCTTGGTTTCTGATAGGCTTAAAAAACCTAACAATGCTCAAGTCAAAGCAATCACGCTGGTTGCACCTCATGCATTTTTGCCGTTATTATGCCACTTTTCCTCACTGGAAGGTTAATATTTCTCTTCCCAGAATCAGTTTCATGAGCACTTGTGAAACTTAAGTTTCAAGTCTAACTTTTTTTTTTTTTGGTAGAGATAAAGGTTGAATTTTTTTTTTTCTTTTTTTGAGACAGAGCCTCAAGCTATTACCCTGGGTAGAGTGCTGTGGCATCACAGCTCATAGCAACCTCCAATTCCTGGGCTCAAGCAATTCTCCTGCCTCAGCTTCCCAAGGAGCTGGGACTACAGGGACCTGCCACAACGCCCAGTTTTTGGTCGTAGTTGTCATAGTTGTTTGGCAGGCCCGGGCTGGATTCGAACCCGCCAGCTCTGGTGTATGTGGCTGGTGCCTTAACTGCTTGAGCTACAGGCCAAGCCTCAAGTCTAACATCTTATAAACAGTCTCTTTGAACTAACAGGCTCTAAATTCGTTCTAAATTTACCCTCTTAAATTCATGTAAGTGTTATTTTGTAAACTTAGTTACTTTTATGTACGAATCCTATCTTTCTAGGCAAAAGCAGGGTTATTCCCTCTTCCATGTGCCTAACACCAAAAGCCCAATAAAGAATACAACAAAGAGGCTCGGTGCCTGTGGCTCAACGGGCTAAGGTGCCAGCCACATACACCCAAGCTGGCAGATTCGCATCCAGCCTGGGCCCGCCAAATGACGATGATGGCTGCAACCAAAAAATGGCCAGGCGTTGTGGCGGGCGCCTGTAGTCCCAGCTACTTGGGAGGCGGAGGCAAGAGACTTGCTTGAGCCCAGGAATTGCAGGTTGCTGTGAGCTGTGATGCCACAGCACTCTATCCAGGGTGACAGCTTGAGGCTCTGTCTCCAAAAAAAAAAAAAAGAATACAACAAAGACCAATTAAGGCAGTTGGTTATGTTCACACTGAGAGGTGTATGTATGTGTGTGTATACATGTATGTGTGTGTGTATGTATGTATGTGTATATATATATATATAAAATAATTATTGAAGTTACTCTCTTTTAGTTAACTTCTCAGTTAAGGACTTGAAAATCTGATATTTAAATTCTTACACTTTCAGACCATACAGCAGAAGGGAAAAGGAAGGCAGCCCTACATAAAGTTCTATCTCTTCTGAAGAGGCCTTTTCATATTAAGAAATTGCACAAATATTCATTCTAATTAACTTCTATTTATAAGCTTCTGTTATGGTACCTGTTTTCAGACCATAAAAATAAAGTTCCTTGAAGACAGGTATCATGTATAGTATAATGTGCATTTCAAACCCGAGTAGTTTGTCAGCTTTATACTATAAACCTGCTCTCTAATGTATGTGAAAGACTGATAAAACTGATGGAACATGTATAATATTACAAAAAAACCTAACAATGCTTGGTTACAAAAACTTAAGGCACTTGGGCTGACTCATCCAAGGCTCCACTTCCAAAATACTTTTTAGTCCTTTCTTTCATAGCCAAAACTAAGCCACCTGCCTTAAGTCAAAAGATTAAAAGAACCTAGGAGCGAGCCATTAACCTCTCTTACCTATTAGGCTTATATTTGTTGTCCTCTTCCTCATCAGTGTCACTTCGGATAGTGATGACACTCACAGGAGGGCTGGGAGTATCTGGAATGATGATTGGCTGATGCTGATCTTGGACAGGGACTAGGGAATTGTAAGAAGATGTGGTGCGGAGGGGACTGCTCCCAACCAGAGAATAGACTTGAGAAGGCAGAACATCCAGAGAGGACCTGCAGGAAAAGTTCACAAGGAAAGACGGTTCAGTCCTTAGCCCCCCAAATGGGACACCTCACCCCCAGACTGCCCTCTAATTTGCTCTTTGACTCCTAAATCATACACTTAATTAATAAAAGTTCCAGTGAAAATAAAACTAACCAATGTGATTGGAATTTCCAGGGACAAAAACACTAAAATAAAAAGAAATGTTACTTTTCTAAGTTCTTTGCCCGTGGTTAAATTCCACTCTGTAAAGAAAGCACAAAAAATAAGGACATCACAAAGGCTTGGATTCCAAGTGGCAGCAGCCGGCACCCCTGGTGCACATGCCTGAGTGAGAGGCCCGCCTCTTCCTCCTCGGCAGGTGCTTACTGTTCCAAAAGTATCTACAACACAACATTCCACATATGTATGGGCAACCTATCTGGCACAGTTTCAACTCTTAGCTCTAACACAGACTTACTTGGAAGAGACTGGAGCAGACTGCTTATTTTTCTTCGAAGGAAGAGAACTGGATTGTTGTCTGACAACATGGGCAACACCAACATTCAAGGGTTGAGCAGTGGCCAATGTCACGTGGTTAGTCAGCAAGGATGGCTGTTGCATGATAGTGCCGTACTGGTTGCCATGAGAGTGGGCATTCCTGTGTCAACAAAAAGAGAGAAGAGTGGGCATTCCTGTGCCAATGAAAAGAAAGAACGAATCCCCAAACCACTGGGAAATCCAGACCAAATATTTCATTTGTATTAAAAGCAATTAACCAAATACGGCTACTTTTATTTTTAAAGCCAAGTACCTGGGTCACAAGACTTTAAGATCTCGCTGTATGATTATCTAATTGCTTAAGACTTTCTTTAAATCTGGAGTAAATGATTCCTGACCTTAGGACTTATTGTTTTCTTATATTCAAAAATTTCTCATAACTCTACTTTATAGTCTGATAAGAATTCTTTTCCTAAAGGATTTTAAAAGAGATGAATTTTCCTTTATTTTTCTCCTATTCTCTCTCTATTATCATCAAGTGCTCCTACTCTAAGGGATCTTCCCTTACAAATCTCCTAAAGTAAATTAAGGCACTTGCCTCCAGTCTGCTAGTTGCTGACCACTCCCCATGGCCTCTGGAATCATTGTTGTAGGTTGTACAGAGTTGTGTAGAGCTACCCCAGGCAACTGTTGCCAAGTTGAAGGCAGGAGAATTTGCTGAGTTCCTCCAGGCCAAGCCTGCTGTAAGGAAACACACACAAAAAAATCCAGACTTGACTCATTCTTGGTTTTTTCCTCTGTTTTTTTAAAGAAAGAAAAACTCGTATCTTAAAAGAAGTTGTTTGTAGATTGTTAACTTGCAGAGATTAAAAAAGAAGGTCAGAGGGGCTCGAGGCTATAAGTCTTATGAATGGGGAAAGAAAAGATACTGCTTTCTCTTAGCCACCTCCATAACCTAGGGTATTAAAGAAAAGATCCCCTAAAAGAGTTTCTATTATACTGTAGAGAAAAGAAGTCTGAAAGTTGGGAAGTAAATAAGCTCTGGTTAAATACTAGTTTCATTTTTGCAACATTTCTAAAACATGTTCCTAGAAAGACTTAACAGAACTCCTTTGAGATTAAAAATAGGAACTATAGGCAGTGCCTGTAGCTCAGTGGCTAGGGCACCCAGCCACATACACTGAGGCTGGCAGGTTCAAGCCCAGCCCAGGCCAGCTAAAAACAACAACAACTGCAACAACAACAAAAAAATAGCCAGGCATTGTGGCAAGCACCTATAGTCCCAACTACTTGGGAGGCTGAGGCAAGAGAATCCCTTAAGTCCAAAAGTTTGAGGTTACTGTGAGATATGATGCCATAGCACTCTACCCAGAGCAACAGCTTGAGACTCTGTCTCAGAAAAAAAAAAAAAAGGAACTATATGCCAATCAGATAAGACATCAGGTCAATTCAATCCATAAAATGTTCCCTTTTTTTAAAGAGGCAGTGCTTGGAAAACAGAGCCAGATGTGGATGACAAAATGCCAAATCCTTTGGGGGGAAAAAACTTATGCCAGCATAGGAAAAAAACTTTATCACTTATAGCCATACGTTAGAATTAAATAGTAAGGCAATAAGTAAAATACTTAAGAAGACGCAGAAAGCATCATGTTTTATTTTTAATAGTTACATAAAATAATTTGTTTAATATATCATTTGTAGAAATACTTAAACATAAAAACTAATCCCTATAAGAAAATACATTATTTGTAGTATTTAACAAGCCATATCACTTGCAATAGACTGAGCAACAAATGTTTTCTGTACTTCTAACAGAAAAGTACATTTTCTATACTTTCTGAAAAAACGGGAACAGATTTGGATGTATTTTTAAACCTCAAATCTATAGTGTAAATATCTATAATGCTTGGGTACATATAGTTCTATTTCTTGAATTTCAAATTGCAAGGCCATCAACACACTATTTTTAAAATATTTCTGCAAGTAACAGATCCACGTGTTACAAATACTGGTTCCAAACAAGAAGGCTTCAAAGCAAAGAAACTGCAAACACGTCTGCTACCATAAGCAGAATTTAAACAAATCGAAACAAAGCAAAAATAAGAGAAGTATGTTAAGTCACACCATGCGTCTTTCCATAAGCCAACACCTGCACAAGACAAAGCATGTAGTTTAATACAAAGCAAGAAATAACATTCCAATGTGAGGCAGAAATCTGGCGTTCCAAGCGACGAACTGTTTTGACAGAGGAAGAACAAAAATATGCAAAGCTTAGCAAACAGCTAGTGCAAACTTAAGAGAAGCAGCAAAGGAGAAGCGTCAACTAATATCCCAACCTTGAAACTATAGGTGAGCACGTTAAAAAAAGTGTCTTAGATCACTTAAATTGGAAATATATCTGACTCCCTTGCACACAGACCTTATGCTTTTGAGAAAATTAATCTGAAGATGACAAAGAGTTTTAAACTAAGAAACAAAGAAATTCCAACCAAGTATGTTTCTGGAAGTATTTTTACTCACATGAATGCTTGAGGAACAATGCAAGAATTTAAAGCTACTCTGAAAATGAGAAACATCAGGATCCAATAGTATTGTTTAGGTTTTCAAATGCTTACCTTAAATTTCAAATATTGAAATGCTGGATATAAGATAAATAATTCTAACTTCCCAAATAAACCAAAAGACATCAAAGTATTGCTCTTAAGGTTACAAATCCTGAAATAAACCTCAAAGTCCTATTTGTTTTTCTGAGCTCTAAGCCCAGTACTTCTACAATTGTAGCTATTCTTCAATAACCTTTCTCATGACTTTTAGTAACAAAATTTGCATACTTTGTCAGCTATATTTTCACATTTGTACAAAGACCTATTTATAAAGTATATTAATAGCTCAAAAAATCCAAAAGAAGAGCTCACCATTAATTTCAGCCACTAATGATAGCTAATATGATCTACATTCAAAAGGGAACATCTTTAAAGGGAAAATATAAGCTGTTAATGATAATGAATAGCAAAAAGAGCTATCTTCATGTGGTCATAGAAGTATGGTTAATACCAACAGATAAAGCAATAAATTAAAGCATCTTAAGCATTTTTACACAAACAAAAGTTAAAAGCTTAAAATAGCAAAAAAGAAGAAAGCCAAGTTGCCAAGGCATTCAAATTTTGGCCATCCAGGTACCTGTAGTAGAGCCAAACTGAAGGCCATTTCCTTCATTCTCATAGATCAAGAGGGTAAAAGATAGGGCAGAAACAGATAAACAGTGTTGAAGCTCTTCTGAGGCTACACCAAGAGCTTTTAGTACACTAGGCTGGCAAAAAAGAGTCAAGGGATCTGGCTCCTTACAGAGTCATACTGAACATCAGAGTCAAACAGTGCTTCAGCAAATGTTGGAGAGGAAAACAATGAGACATTAAAGATGTAGCAAGAACATAGCCATAAGAAGGCACATGCTTCCATGCCTTCTGCAAAGACTAAGTTAAAAAAAAATTTTTTTTTAAATGAGAAAACCAGAAGGAAACAGAACAAACAAACAGGAAAAAATAAAAAAGAAAAAAACCAAAGAAACTCCGTTAGTAACACAATCAAGTGAGGGGAATTACCAGTACAGCAGCAGTCTGTTCAACCAGCGCCGGCCGGCCGGCTGCGCAGCTCAGAGTAAAGGGCACCGCATACTGCGGTGTGATGGTGGCTACTTGAGGGTGAAGAGTTGCTACCATTAGTGGTGTACAGCTTCCCTGAAACGTAGATTAGGCAGGTGAGTGAAACAAACATGAAGGCAGGTTATCTGGATTCAGAAGGGTTCTCATTCCCCCCAAGTTATTACTGACAAACAGTAATTTCATATCACCTAAAATGCATGTGCAAACAGTTTTCCCCTTTCATCTCTGTACAGCATTCACCCACTAGGTCAAATGTCAATGTTCTGAAGCAAAAAAGTATAGGAATCCTTCTTAGGCCAGATTCAGGGGATCAGTTCAATGAAACAAAGACATCAAGAATCCTTCCTCCTGTTCATAAAAGAGGGTTTTGGGATTTCAGAACTTCCTGTGCGTCATGGGCCACAAACATTTATGTATAAAATTTAAAATGCAATTTTTGGTGATATATAAATATTCCACATTTTCTCAAATATCTTAGTTGCACATTCCATGGCACATATAAAATTTTAAAGTTTTCTATAGCCTGATAAAAGGCAAGAAATGAAGGAATTTATAGCACTTAAAGAGGCACCCTGATGTGACACAAACTGTCAATCATAATGCAATTTTAAAAGAGTGAGCAAAAGGTACACAAAGGCGGCAAAAGCAGAGCCTTGTATCTCATAATCAAAATGTTGCCTGTACTATATCTTTAAGAGTTATGAGGTTAAAAAAAAAAAATTCACCCCACCAAATTAGAGTAAGTTTACTCAGAAGCCCATTTCTCTGGCTATTTATCTGTGTAAATCTAAGGAAGACAATGGCAGTTCTAACATTGTTAGGAGTGACTACGACATTCCACATAGATATTTCATTTAAAGTCCACTGAATCATGACCAAGAAAGATCTTGTAGTCAAAGCAAATACCATTTTCTAGGACAAAATAAGATTCTCAATAGTGCTTTAGCAGTACAAGCTGGCTTTTACCTGCGTAAGAACTCCTGACTGAATCTGTAGTGGCTGAGCTGCGGGTGCCTGGGGTACAATTGGCACAGCATTATCCATCCTCACAGGGAATCCAGAATGCTTTGTTGTTGCTTGTAGTCCAGCTATTGAAAACAGCATCACAGTTAAATTGATTTGCTAGGTCTGGGAGTACTGTTTGTTTTAGATGTTTTTGTATTTAACTTTTCTGTTCAAACAATACACACTATTCAAGTTTTAGTTTGGTTCTAGAGACACTTAAGACAAAGAAGTTTTATTCCTAGATGTGTTGGGAGTTAAAAGGGAGACTTAGTTCCCTTCAGGTTTGATACAGGGAGGGCTGGTTTTAAAGAATTCTAGATTTTCTTTATGTTACAAAATTTAAAACACAATACTCATCCCATCCCCATTAATAGGATAGGCAAAAATAAACAAGTCCTTCACTTGGTAAGTTATAGTCTACTTTTTAATCCACTAGAGGAAAGAAAACACTTCAGCTTTTTAAAAAAGTATAATCTCATAAAAGTATGACTTAAATAATAACTTGTGGCTAATTCGGTTAAGAAAAATTATGCCTGGGCAGCACCTCTGGCTCAAATGGGTAGGGTGCCAGCCCCATATGCTGCAGTTGGCGGGTTCAAACCCAGCCCGGGCCAAAAATTGCAAAAAAAAGAAAAGAAAAATTATGCCTGTAATCCTAGCATTTTCGAAAGCCGAGGCAGGTGGATTGCTTGAGCTCAGGAGTTTGAGACCAGCCTGAGCAAAAATCAAGACCCCCATCTCTATTAAAAATAGAAAAACTGAGGCAAGAGGATCGCTTGAGCCTGAGTTGGAGGCTGCTGTGAGCTATGATGCCATCGCACTCTACTCAAGGCGACAGCTTGAGACTCTGTCTCAAAAAAGAAGAAAAATTATGAAAAGCTCAATAATTTGTCATCTAAGTTACCCTTTTGTTTAAAATGGGTTTTCTTTTTTTGCTGTTTTTGGCCGGGGCTGGGTTTGAACCCGCCACCTCTGGTATATGGAATCGGCGCCCTACTCCTTTGAGCCACAGGCACCACCCTGTTTTGGTTTTCTGAGACAGAGTTTCACTTGTCGCCCTCAGGAGAGTGCCGGGGTGTCATAGTAACCTCTAATTCTTGGGCTCAAGCGATGCTCTTATCTCAGCCTCCTGAATAGCTGGAACTTGTAGGTACCTGCCACAACGCCCGCTATTTTTGTTTTTTTTTAAATTTTTTATTGTTTAGAGACAGGGTCTCGCACTTGCTCAGGCTGGTCTCGAATCTGTGAGGTTAGGCAATCCACCCACCTCAGCCTCCCAGTCAGCTAGGATTATAGGTTTGAGCCTCTGTGCGCAGCCTGTTTAAAATGTTTTAAAGGAAGTTTTTCCCTACTTCTCAAAAAATATAACCTAGTTCACAAATCATTCATATATTTATCTTTAACCAGTGCATGAACTGAAGAAATTTTGCCTAGGATAAAAATACAGAACCTCTGTAAGTTGACCACCTAAGGGACTGTAACAGGTCAACATACAGCAGTAGTCAATATAAGGAACTAAGTCTACTAAACTGAACTGTACATGTGGTGCATGTCCAGTCTATGAAAATTCAGTTAACTTAAGGAGGTGGTAATGTATGTAGGTGGTCAACTACAGAGGTTCTACTGTATACTAGAAGACCATGTGGTTTACAAACACATCTCTAGTTATTTTAGAAATTAGCTAGGAAAATCAAGAATTTTGCTGCCCTTAAAACAGTTACTGTGTCTTATTTATCTTTTTATTCATTATGCTCTTAGTACAAATGTTGAATGAATGTTTCTTATAAATAGGAAGATCTTATTCTGGGGAAAAAGGGGCTGAAGGCAGTTCTTCCTTTTGCCAAGACTTGAGAAAAGAGCCTTCTCAAGAAAGCTCTCTCCTAGAGCAGTTTTCTTCTAAACTTACCCTATCAAAACCTTCAATATAGAGAACTGAAGTTTCTATTATGCCTCCAATTCACTAATGCTTGCAATTTTGTTAAGGGAGTATATATAAACGGAACTTTTAGAGGTAAGGTCTTGCTCTATCACTCAGTGCAGTGGCTATAATGACCAAAGCTCACTATAGCCTCAAACTTCTGGGCTAGCGTAATCTTCCTGCCTCAGGTAACTAAGACTACAGTTACAGCACCACTCTCAGCTAAATAAAAAAAATTTTTTGTAGAGACAAGGTCTCTCTATGTTGCTCAAGATGGTCTTAAACTCCTGGCCTCAAGCAATCCTCCCTCTTTAGCCTCCCAAAGTGCTGGGATTAGAGGCATAAGCCGCAGTGCTTGGCCTGAACATTATAATGAGACTCAGAGACATTTTCTAAGCTATCACCAACTAATTTCTCCTAATATTACTATGGAGATAGTAAATGAGCATAACTTATAAACCATACTACTATGGTTTTCAGCAAGTCTTCCAATTTTCCACTTTAGTAATTAATGAATAATTTAACAAGAAGTTGTCACAAAGAAAGATACAATCCAGACATGTACAAAATAAGAGGAAATAGTAAAATGTGAATTAAAATACTCTGCCAATATCTTTCTTAAAAAAATCACTATTTATATAAAAATAAAACGTAACAATTCCATATATCAAGATAAACGAGTTGTCAGGCATGCTACCTTAGGCAATGCTATCTATAAGAAAGCCTGTCTACAGGTCTACGGGGTCAGGATGAAAGCCTAACTACAAGACAGTGTTATTATAACAGCCTCCTAAAAATTGGCAAGAAGTATGGAGGAAAATTTAGGAGGAAATTTTCACTATAGAGGCTCATCTATCGCTCCTGGGGTGATAAAATAAGGTGAACAAAATTATAGAATATAGTTATCACTAAACAAAATGTCTATTTTGGTCAACTGAGATAGGATGGAAAGCAGAATTTATATTAATAGTACTGACCTACAGATATGGGGTGTCCAATCTGTGACCTAATTTTGTGAAGACTTTTTTTGCTTATCTGTGTGGGGTCTGGTATCACAAAAAGTATGCACAGATCCTTTGTTTTTCCAATCAGCTTTCATTAGTGATTGTGTATTCAATGTTTTGCCCAAGACAATTCATATTCATCCAAAGTGCAATGGAGAAAAAAGAAATGATGGACACCCCTGCTTTAAAGTACATAGTATTAAACTGCTACAGTAATTTAGATTAAGCCACAGTGGGCAAGCTAGTTTAACACTAGTTTCTTCTTTCCACAAGTGGGAACAGATAAAAGGCAATAATTCTGGAAGAAGAATTTGTTTCATTTTCTATCTTTATCTTTGTTTTATTAAACACAGTCCTTTAAATACAGAACCTTAAAAGTATGGAAAGAAGAGTAATTGCCTAACTGACAAGGGTCTATCCTTTTCTAAGTAGAGGATGGTCAAAGAAAAGTGGGCAACCTGGAATAGAGAACTGTTGGGCAGAAATCAGAAAACTGTGGTGGCTGGCAAATGAACCAACGACTATCTACAGCTGTGAATTTAAACACTGAGAGGCAGTACAGAATACTACTTCAAAATACATATGCTCTGAATTCTACCACCTGGAATTAAATAATGGTTCTTCCATAATTAGTTATAATACTTTGGGCAGATGAGGGAATTGTGCTCGATTTTCTCGTTTACAAGTTGGGGATAATGACATTACCCACCTCTTAAGGATGTCAGTGAGGATGAATTAATAAAGAAAAAGGCACTTACATATCAGGTATCATCATCATCACCTTAATTTTAAAACTCTCCTTCACTGGGAAATTTTAAAATTTGTTCTACTAGCTCTTCAGTTTACTTAGATTTCCTAAACAGGAAAAAACATTTCCAACCTTATACTTAACCTAATTATACCAAAAAGGGTTACCCCATTTTCCTCCCTCTACCTCTTCAGTTTACATTTTGTTTTGTTAAAGGAACTCAAAAGTTCTTTTCTGCTTCATCTCTTAAGTGTCATCTGAAAAGCAGCAGAAAACTTCAAGGTCCCACATCTAAAGTGTTCCAATAAAACTCACTTTGGAAAACATGGAGGAAAAGTGTGGCTAATTTGCTAAATTCATCAGAAGAATTAATTACTCAACATATGACAACCCATAGTATAGAATTTACTATTATGAAGTATATGCAGAGAATAATTTAAGTCAAGCTAAATTTGCATTTACGGATTTTGAATCTGCTCCTCCGCTCTCCCTGTGGTTTCTCCCTGGTTTACATCGCTATCGCTCTCCTGTCCTCCCGGTAATCTCTCAGTCTCCCCTAGCCCCTCTTTTCCTTCTGTTTGCTCCGACTCTGTCAGAAACCAAAGAAACAAAAGAGTCACAGTCAATAAGTAACTGATGTAAAAAGATAAAAATGCTACCTGCTTCTATGTTATGAATTACGCGAAGCCTCAGTCCTGGTTTATTCTCACAGGGTATAGACACTGACTTTCCATTGGGAAAGCTAAACGTTTCATCGGTATATAGCCTTTAAATAACTTATCAAATCACTAAATATACATTTCCTTTGTTTCAGAACAAAAGGACTAGATAGATTGGATTATAAAACAATAAGAAAATAAAGAATAGAGGTGTGAAAATTAAAAAAAATTTTTTTTTTGAGACAGAGTCTCAAGCTCTCGCCCTGGGTGGAATGCCGTGGCGTCACACAGCTCACAGCAACCTCCAACTCCTGGGCTTAGGCGATTCTCTTGCCTCAGCCTCCTGAGTAGCTGGGACTACAGGCACCCACCACAACACCTGGCTACTTTTTGGTTGCAGTTGTAACTGTTGTTTGGCAGGCCCAGGGTGGACTCAAACCCTCCAGCTCCAGTGTATGTGGCTGGCGCCCTAGCCTCTGAGCTACAGGTGCCAAGCTGAAAATTAAAAATCTTATTACAACACATGGAGTCAATCTCCTCCTTCAGCTATTTTGTTCCTCTGTTGACAGGAATGATACAATTCATAGAATAAAGCAGATAATCCTAATGCCTCCCCACATAAGCATCTCAGCTTGTAGAATTTTTCAATACAATAAACAATAATCTTTACTTCTGAATATAATTTAAGAGGCTTTTTTTTTTTGAGACAGAGTCTCACTTTGTCCCCCCCCCCCAGAAGTGCCGTGGTGTCACATTTCACAGCAACCTCAAACTCTTGGGCTTAAGCGAGTCTCTTGCCTCAGACTAACAAGTAGCTGGGAATACAGGCGCCCGCCACAACACCTGGCTATTTTTAGAGACGAGGTCTTGCTCTGGCTCAGGCTGGTCTCAAACCTGTGAGCTCAGGCAATCCACCTGCCTTGGCCTCCCAAGTGCTGGGATTACAGGCAAGAGCCACCGCACCCAGCCCAATTAAAGAGGTTTCTACATTCCTAAACATGATTTTTACATTTTAGAATAAAATTACCTTTTATTTGGAACACAATTCTGTAATAGAATGTTATAGGAAATAAGATTAAATATATAGCAATTCTGGTTACAATAAATTTTTTCAAGCTGTATATAATCAGCATATTGACAGATACATGCTTATATAAGTTAAGATATGACACTTCCAAGGATTCCTTGGGCAAGAAAACTGGTATCAGGCAATTTGATTAAGGAAACACAAATTGAGCACCTATAATTCTCAGATAGTATTATAATTAGATAAACAATGTAAAAAGAGAAAATCTACTTTGTGATATCATCCAATTTTAGTTATCCTGATCATCTGAAATATAGTTTAAATTTGTCAAAGATCAGAACTAAACAACTACATCTGCCTAAATCATTATCAAATCATGAAATATACATTTTCTTTATTTCAGAACAAAGCAGGTAGGGCTAATATAATATCATATAATACAGGAGTTTCCTCACTTACTTTGAAATGCAGGTGGACATACTATAAATGTTTGTTGGAATGGATCTGTCTGAGTACAAATCTGGGTGGTACCAGGCTGCAAGGAAACACCCTGCTGGGCAACTCCAGGAACTGGTGCCGCAGATGATGGGTACAGAGCTGACTGGTAGTTTAGCAGTGAGACATCCGAATTAGCCAGAGAAAGAGTAGCAGCTGCTGCAGTAGAACTGGAAGCTAGAACACCGGCCTAAAAACAAAAGGATTTCATTTGTACACTTGCATAAAGTGGAAATAGACAATACTTTTACATATACAGAATTTACCCAGAAAAACTGAGAACAAAGTTTTAAAATATAACCTTAACTGTCCTTGAAATAACTCTCTGCTTAAGAAATTTTCTCAATCCCTAAATTTAAGCAATATCATAAAGTTGAATAAGCAAACAAAGAATAACAAATAGTACTGTACTGGTTGTGGCTATACAATGTATAAACACTAACTACTTCTGAACAAAAAACCAGAAGATTCCACCAAAATCTCATGAGCTCTTCCATTTAAAAAGTAGACCTAGCTAAGAAACCAGAAAGCTTTCATCTTCAGAGATAAGCTTAACTCAGCTCGACGCCTGTGGCTCAATGGGCTAAGGCGCCAGCCACGTACACCTGAGCTGGCAGATTCGAATCTAGCCCAGGCCTGCCAAACAACAATGACGGCTGCAACCAAAATGTGGCTGGGCGTTGTGGTGGGTGCCTGTAGTCCCCGC